>LUCH01002014.1:6975-48349 GCA_013368495.1 Paragonimus heterotremus | reverse complement strand
CAATTGTGGCACCACCGCGGGGACACAGGCCACGAGGTCAACATAGATCATGCGGAAGTGATCGCACGGGCAAAGATGAAAGGGAAACGGCTTGTACAGGAGGCTCTCTATTCGCGGAATTCGTTAAATCGACACGTAGATATAGACAGCCACTAAGTCAGCATCGTTGACACTGGAACGAAAAACGAGCAAAGACAGACCGGCAGGCGAACACGGTTAACGGCAGAGCAGTCACAATCCAACACATGTATTTGTTTGATAAAGGATCCTAGTGTGAATTTGAAACGTCACAATAAATCGTTCACTACTAAGCGTTTGCCCTTTTTAATACTTTATATATATATATACATGTATATAATATAGCCTGTCTCGGAATCGACGCACGATCTGTGTGCGGTGGCGATAAGCCCTGGTCTATCCGTTAAGCAACCTGAGACAAGCACAAGGCTGATAACCGCGAGTATGGAATGGAACTGTTCACCTGAAGGACCGGAATGAGGTACAGACAGATCGCCCGTATCCTAAGCCTCCGATTCAAGTAGCCCGATAGTGAAGGAGTTGTGTCACCGGCACACGACCGGTGCGCCTTCTCTCTGATGGCCACGAATTCATTAGCCAAGGTTACAAGTGGTTGATAACGTTGTTTCCCTACACTCGGCCCGTAACCGAATAGGCTACCGAAAACGGCCATACAGGACACAGGTTGCGTATCTGCACAAGTTGTATGAGCAAACAGCAGCATACTCACAGTTAATAAGTTGCATGTAAGTGCCAACTGACAGGTAAGTGTTAAGATATCGAGAGATTGCTCAAACTAGACAATACAACACAGGCAGCATTCTAAACAGGTTCTATAAGTGGACTGTCTTACTAGACAGGAAGAACGCGACTGAATATGAGCACTTCTAAGTTGTGCCAACCAGTTTTCAGTAGAGATGGGAGGGCTTATGATCCTAGGGATTTCTCACCTGATAAAGGGACTGCGGACGAAGAGACCGTATAGGAAATGCGTCTCTTTGGTAGGTTTGCAATACCGCAAGATGTAGGTGATAGGTTTGGTTTCGTAGCAGCTGAGCCAAGCAAGGATGACACTGATGCTGCGGGTGACGATGGTGGAGTGGGTGCAGCTAACCCCGACGGTTGAACGGAATCACCTGGTTTGTCGCCAGCTGCCTGTATCGGACCTACTGGAGAGCACTGACTCGAACGCGCACTTCCGTCGACCCTGCTTGAAATGGGACTAATGTTGTCGTCGATCGTGCCACTTGACCTATTGGCTGTCTCGTCGATACGGTCACTGTCGATCGCACTGACTGGAACAAGGGAGAGAAGTGAGGTCAACGTGACACTGATTGAGTGTGATCGAAATCGAAACGAACCGTTTCAAACATCAGAACTTGGAAAGTGATCACGTACAGTGACACATCGTGGCAAACTAGTTTGATGGTCGTGTCTCAGTTTTTACCATAAATCCTGTGATTTCTCACAAGTAACCATGGATAGGGTAGAGCAGACCATGCGTGGGTTACGAAAAGGTTTTCGAGATTGTGTCAGTAGTCATAGAAACGAAAGGTGAACAAAATTCATTTCTGGTATTTCCAAAAGCTTTGTTGTCTAAGTATAGGAGAGATTAGGTAAAACAGTGCTTGAAATGGCCACAACGTTCGGTTTCTGCAACCCGGTTATGCCCAGTGGATAGTTCCTGCTGTAGGGATCAACAGGTTGACCGTATTGTTACGGAAACTGCAGAATACAACCTAGTCTGAATTAGAATGCATATAACTGGTAAGTCGTAACCAAATGTTGCATCAATCTAGTGCTACCTAGAAAATCGAGTTAGTTTGTAAGTTCATTCGGAAGATAAAATTGTGTTCATCTGTATGTACGAGCTTCCGACTGCAGCGCTGAGTAAAAACATGACCAGGAACAGAAGTGTCACGATTTCCTTGGGACTCATAATGCACCATGCGTGCTTGTGAGCGCTTGGCAGACTGATCGGTACTTGTGTCTCATATGACCAATTTATTTTCTCTCATATTCCCAGTCTTGTGAATTATCAGTTCATTAAGTCACTTATATCACTTACATAAGACACTTGCTGATATATGACACATTTGACACATATGACACGTTTGGACTGAGCAGTTCTGTCAAGTTTCCGAAACTTGAATAGGAGCAATCGCGAAGACTAGAGCTAGAGATCACAACCACATGATTACTGATGAGTAGCAGGGGTTTTTGGTTTTTCATATAAATTGAACGCTCACAATTGATCGCAGCTGGAGTTAACAGGATAGTTACCGTGTCTCCTCTTGAGGCGATCGGGCAACCTGATCATTGCCCACAAGCGAAAGTGGTTGAGCGTTCACATATGATAATTTGGTCGTGCCTAGTGTGAGGTCAATGACTCAGTGGTCAACACGGTTGCCTCATGGAAGCATGACCAGAGTTCTAGTCCCGGTAGTGGCAAGGATATGGACTATTGACGAGCTCTAATGAGAGCGAAACTCGAATCTAGTGCCTCTTTCTTTTCGAAAGGGATCGACTGGAAAATTTATAGAAATGCAACAGCTGCGACCAATTGTGGGTGATGTTCAATTTATATGAAAAACCGCATGGCTGTCAATCACAGTTACGACGAGCTCTTTATTACATTGTTGAGTAGTATCGCGACGATCAACCCCATCATTCTCAAAGATGCAATAAAGCTGTCAGATGACGGAAGGGCCGAGATCAGGAAGAAGAGGTAATGAATGCGATGCGGCACGTACTCAAGCCCGGCAACTGTCCCAATAGCTCTCTAAATGCCATCCAGTTTTCATTAGTCCCGCCGAGAACGATAGATTTATTCGCAGAACTCCAACCTCCTAGCGCCCGTCACTGACGTCCGCAATGCACGTAAATATAGACGAAAGTGATTTAGCCAAAAGCTGTTCAAGCGCCACCGGGGTGATGCATCTAGTCGAAGGTTCCTAGCGGATAAGCTTCGCTTATAGTTTACCCCCTGCCCACTTACATCTCCCTATCTCAATGGACAGAGCGTTTGTCCGAGATCAAAGTATGTTCATCTAATGGCTTGCTTGCCATTGTCGGGCTGAGTATATGACGCATACGAAGTGACAGCCGTAGAAATGGATAATAGTGCCCGGTCTGGTCAAAAACGAGTGTGAGAAGCTCAACAACATGCGCGATGGCCGTTTATCCAGCGGACACAAAACAGGCTAAGTCGGTGAAGGTCGTTTAAGAAATTCCGGGCAACCAACCAAGACCACAGCCCAGGCAACTGCGATTCAATCACATAAATCAGTTGTACGTACACATAAACCCGTTCGTGTCACGTCATCCAGTGGTCAGCGGTCAATTCACCCTGGATTTCTACTGACCAACCGTAAGCGATATAGATCAGTTGTGGTTTATCCGCTTGAAAGTGGCGGTTTACATAATTAGATTTTGATCAGGTTGCCCGAACGTCTGCGTTACTGTTTTTTAACTCTAATCGATAGCCCTGTCATCAACAGTTCTCGGTCAAGCCAAAATCTACGACTTCCCCAGGATATACGCCAGTTACGAACTCTCATAAGAACGAAGCTCGAATCGGATGCTTCATTTCGAAAGAGGCCAACCAGAGAGTTTGTCTGAATGAGAAAGCTGCTACGAAATGTGTGACATTCAGTCTAAAAGAAACTACAGGAATAATTAGGTGGATTTTATTACAGTTGAATGGGTGCTTCGGGGTAGCACCAGGTAGTTTAGATACCAATAAGAGTTGAATGGCAAAAGTGAGTAGTTGTTGCCAAAGTTCACAACCGGTAACAGTAAGGCAAGACACGGAACACATGTCTTCAGCCTACCTTCATTTGCCATATTACCGCTTCTTATCAAGATTGAATCTGTAAAAATGTGTTTCATTTCGACCGAAATAGTTGCACTTAGTTCAGAAAGTTCGACTGAAAGTCATCAGCATATAATCCTACATGAACGGCGATCGATAACCCATACGGTTATCGGCATTATATATCTAAGTACGCGTACCTGGATGGGATTTAGTTTCCGAAGTTCGTTTTCCGGAATGAGCTTTGGTCGAATGAATGTTCATCGAACGTCTATCTACAAAGTAGCGCTGACATTTGGGACACTGGATGCTAGATGTTAAAGTCTGTAAAACCAACGGCCCCAGTGGAGTGTTCCTGTCCACAGAGTCCGATTCTGTCAAGTTCTTGTCCCCCGAATTTTCAATTGAGATTGTATTTGTGTTTGCAATTTCGGAAGATCTGGTGGCTATTCTTGTTGAATGGTCACCCTGTTGTTGTGATGATGAAACACCAGAAGGCCTCACCTCATCTGGACCAATTTTCTTATTCAAAGCAACAGTTGCCGCATTTCGATCCTGACCATTCGACTCCTGTGGCACGGATATGCATGTGTCAAGCGGATCATCAAGAGATACTTGAACAACCTGTTCTGAATCAACGGGCGTCGAATGACATGCAGTATTGCTTTCTGCCGGGATCTCCAATGTGATGATGGAGTCTGTTGCTGTATTGCGCAAGTCGTTCCTAAATATTTCAAGAGTTGCATTCGAGTCCCACTGTTCATCATCTTCGCTTTCTAAATCGCTGTCTGACTCAAGCTCAAGCACGACCCCGGCAAATTGACTGGAATGAAATGGTTGTGTTTGATTGGAGGGTAATCCAGAGAAGGGTGGACAGTAGTGGGACCGCGAACCGGACTCTTTCTGCACGGCTTGGTTACCTCCGGTCCAAAGACATAACTCGGGTCCTATTTCCATGGCACTATCTGAAACGAGCACAACGGCATCACAATAAGTCACTAAGTGATAGAGGTGACAAGGTGGTGGAACAAAACAAAGTAACCACTGAAAGGAACTGGCTAAGAACAAGACCTCATCAGAGCATAAAGAAGACAGATTACGATATGTTGAAATTTCGTTTACTCTCACCAATTGCAAACGTAAAACATGCCAGTTGTATGCATCACACAGATAAGGAAAAACAGGCAGCAGATGCGCCTACAAGCATACCAAGTGTTATGCAATCACGATCATGACAACCACTTTTGTGCACACAACATCAACTGGTAGGTTCGGATAAGCATCACTTAGCAGGAAGCCAGTAACTCTGGGTTTCGATTGCACACCAGTATTTTGAATAAGCAAGACATTTTTGAACCTAATAACTGAAGAGTGAACATGCTAAATTGTCATCTGTATCTAGAGCACAGTGGCAGAACCATGTATACAAACATGGAAACAACACTTAGTGGTAGTTCCTATACTTAGAAATGGCAACTATCAAGATTGATCGGAGTTGGCAATGGTACATGGGAATCAAAACAAGGTTAGTGCGCCAGTGAAATCAGTTTGATTAGACGATCTTTTCGGCTTTGATATACAAAAGGATTGCCCGATCTACTCCATTTCACACTGTTCTCAATACACCACTTCATCTAAAGAACACAACCTTTACTCCTTTTGAAATGTCAAGTTGACATTCGCTCTGTGAAATGTTAAAAAGGATTCAATTTTGAAGTTCTAAGGTATAAAAAAGACGCTGAATCTATCAATTGATGTATACTATTACCGAGTCACCCAGGTTATCTGAGAACCGCAAGTTAGTGCAACTCAAAAGTACGAAATGTTAAAGACTACGAACAGCTTACAAGAGACTTTGGTTTACCGGCTAGGTTCCACCTCGGCGAACAACATATCAGCATCGCTCGAAGTAGCTGAGCGGAAACAGTAGTATTGTTCAATGTGATTGGTCTCAACCAGTCTGATAGGTGACTCCATATATCGGATAACCTCTGCTTTGTCACTCATCGAAAGGTCTTTAAAAATTCCTGTGTTCGAGATAGCTCGAAGGTTACGAAAAGGTCAGTTTTCAGACCACAACACGTTCACAACTATGGTACATTCCAAGTTACATGTGGACCACCAAGCCACCAAACAGAATACACGAACGACCAAGGTAACTTAGCCTCGAACAAACAGCCATGTGATAAACGTTGTGTCTGTGTAACTCTCCAAAGAAAATCGAAACAAGTACCGCACTACCATCAGAATGTGCTCTAGCCTAACGCACATCTATGACGAAAGCTGATCTACATCTATCGCCAGGCATGGTCATCTTTATTGATTTGCTGTCCGTTCGTCGTCATTGGATCTGTAGGACGTTTCACTAGATCGGACCACGTCAGTCTGAACTAGTGATAATTTATAAATGCTCGACCATTTACGCTTGTCAGTAATGATCAGACAGTCCGGTCCTCTCCAGAATCCAAAATATTATCTGATGGATTTAAAGAAATTGTGAAGTCCGAGCTGACTCAGAACTCTCAATCGTGGGATTGTCGATTGAAATTAACAGGTGGTGATTTTATCTACTGCCCAGACAATCGACCAACTTGAAGTGTACTCACAAGTGAGAGTGGCTAAGCATTCAGACATGACAGGTCAGCCGTGTCTAATGCGAGATCAAGGATACCGTAGTCAGCACGATTAACTCATGAAAACACGGCCGAAGCTCAAATCCTTAGCATAACAAGCACATGCGTTACGATTGAGCTTCAACAAAAGCAAAAGTCGAATTTATAGCCTCTACTTAAAAAAGAGCTGGCTGGAAAGTGATTGTATGTAAAGGCTGCGATAAACTGTGAGTGATATTCAACATAAATCAACTCTACCCTTGATTGCTCATCAGTAAGTAAACGGTGTTCAGTGGATTGTCCGTTCCGAGTATTCTAAGTGGCCATACCCAGTTTCCTGTTGGATTCGTTTACATCAATCGTCTAACGCTCTCGCGGGCCCTTGAGCATGTCGCCGACTCGGTGATGGATTGCACTAGGTTTGGTTATTGGTTCGAGCTGGTTTCTGAAGGACCAACTATCCATTTCAGTCATAATCATATCCGGTGGCCGGTGTCGTCACCACTGAGCTGCAAATAAGCATGTCAATTACTAAGCGAAATTCCGTACGTTAAGCCTCTAATATTTGTTATATTGCACTGTTTAGGAACGGGCAAGCAAACAGCACCTAACTCCGTAACATAACTTGTGGGAAAGAACCCACTTGACTTCATCACTGAATTAAACATTGACTGTATGTATTTTTATTAAAATGTTATGTGAATTTAGTAAAAACCAGTTAGAAAGGGAATCATGTTTAGGAAGCGTAGGTGAATCGTTCGAAGCTAAGTTCAATGGAATGAATATTTAAAAAAAAAACGTATATTAATGGGTACATGCATCAGCCAACCGTTTTCACTCACAGTGCCCCGCTTCAAGTCATCTATAGTAAACGCGGATTAAGATCAACCGATTTGCGAAGATGATTAACCTGCAGCTCACTCCCAGTAAGTAGATGTTTCACAGAGACAATCGCCCATGGGACTAACGCGCAATGTAAATGAGCTCAAAACACTGACGTGCACCAATGGGCATTACGAAGTAACGCATAAACCAGATGCGTACGTACATCACGCGACACAGCTGTACGGCCACTCCATCATTAACAATATATTCCCTATTAACAAGTTGATAACGAGTATGCCACTGGAAAACTGTCGATTGAAGTTGACTTGAATGGCTTTCATGGAAAATGAATTTAGCCCGAGTAACTTTGAGCTCAGAATAACGATCAAAACGATGATTACCAAGGTACATCGTCTTCAGTTTGAGATAAAAAAATGATGTTTAGGCGTGCTTCAAAGAAGTGATTTCTCAACCAGACAGAACAGTAACGTAAAAGTAGCGAACAAAGAACTTGTCGCATTTAAATGTGTTTGATATCACGCAGATACCAACCACTGCCCGCTTAGATATGAAAACTTATGGGCGACGAGTTCAACAGATACTTCGAAAAACCTCAACACTACTTTTCAGCGCTGTTTCACAATCTTATGTCTAGGTCATGTCTGGGTTGTGTTAACAGGCGAGGCCGTCCTCTTCAGTCTTCTCGAAAATGATCTGAGTTCCAGGTGAATCGCATTCGCAGTAGTTATTAGTCCGATATCTTGTTGATATAAAATTGTGATGTTATATGGCCAAGCCTTGCTCCCATTTGAAGCTACCCTTACTTATTCTCCTTTGCAAAATGGGACAGTTCCCAGTAAAACTATGGGATGCCGTAGATACCGGTGGTTTTGGCAAATTTCCAAAACTGCCTTCAAATAGGTTTTCAAGTTACGAATCTTGTGTCCGATTGTCTGGTAACGTATTCTGACGTGTCCTCGCTCACGTAACTGTATACTGCATAAAGGAACGCCAGTTAAATCTCGCCTACGAGGGCAAGAGCCCTAGACAGTGGTATCGCTATCGTTGCGGTCCAGGCAATGTTGTCCCCCTCCCACGACACTCAAAGGAATGCAGCCTAGTTTGTCAGCTCCGTTCGGTCGACCCGTGTCGAACAACAGTCACACACCCTGATTTTGAAAAAGGGGCCCTCGCAGCGAAACTGATATGGCGAGTCCACTAGTCGGCCAGTCAGGATGAGAGTTATGTGTGCGCTTTCGGGCGTTCGTACACTAGAGCATGCTGATGTGTTCGTGCGTCAGTATTACGCGAGGGCGCAACGACTAACGTCGTGGTGACATTTGCCTAGAGCGAGCTGCACAACACATGGGCTTGCACGAGGGTGCCGTATCGGTGGTGCTGCGAACAGGCTTCGGCTGATCAATAGATCGGACGCAGTACAACCGAAAGGGTTAAGTGAGACGGTCCGAGATCCGGATCACTGTGTGGCAACCGGTCGTGTTTAGGATGCGCGAACGCGCGTTACGGCTCGAGTGGACTTGGGGTAGTTTCGGATACCTACCCTACAGTAGAACAGAAGCCGGGGGGTTCGACAAACGGCTTGCACCAATCGAATATGGGCTCCTTTTAATCATGCTGGTGGTGTATCGAACAGCTTACCTGGCATGACACATCACCGGTGCGTCACAGGAGTGGTCGAGCCAGGCGGGATATGCGTCATGTTCAACCGACCGACAAACCCCAAACATGCGCGGCTCCAACACAGAGGCCGGAATTTCGCACAAGCTTCATCAGTATCACAGGTCATGGAACGATCGACCAACCGTTTATGATGCAGAACCTGTTCACCGGTTCACGCAATGCGCATTTCAAATTTTGGGCTTAAGTAAGATGACACAAACCAGTACGCTTCACCTGACGATGAGGCAGCTGTTGCTTGGATTCGATCTGTTCACTGAGGCAGATGATTATGCGCATTTAGGTTAGTGTTCGGTTGGATAAAACAGAGAATTGGGATTATCATCTGAGGTTAGACGCTTAGTCGAGCCTGTCCAGTTCAGACATGTAAGGGTGTCCCAACTGAGCTGCGACATCGCATCGTCACAGTAGGCGCCGCCGACTTGTACGGGTGTTCCTAGCTTCAACGTTTCTGTGATGTACGATACATAACGGAGTAACCAGTCGGTCTCCAACCCAACAAGAACAACAGGCTGATGCGCGTGAGATCTAAACGCGATCAATACATAAGCAGGTCATCCGTTCCAATGTGACTGAATCTAGTATTTGCAAACCAATCGACTTTGATTGTCAGATATGCTCTACTGGCTGTGATAGATAGAGATGTGGCGATACAGCAAGTCCAAAATTTTTGTCACTACGTTGTACTCAATAGGTCTGCTTGATAAGTTGATTACGAATAGAGCAGTGACAAGTAAAACACTACCAGTGATGTCTCTTGATTAAATCCGGTAATAATTGGCTTTGCATCCCCAAATGGACTTAGTTTAATACCAGAACAACCACGATTTTTCGATACCTAAAACGATAAAGTGGTCATTTTGTCTACCTTCACAGGACAGGAGTTAACATTTTAAAAACGTTGGTATCAACGACTGAAAGATGATTAGCCAGCACTCGGTGATTAAAGTAAGCACCTAAATTCATTCACTCCATCAGCACGTTCTGAAAATTTTATATAGAAATACAATAAAATCACTCGCACTAACCCCTAGGCAGAAAATGGAACTTATCCGAAATAATGACAGCTTGGTGTATGATCACACTACATACAGTAAAAATATTCTAGCCAGGTTTATTAAATGGAAAAAACAGTACCAATTGAACGGCTCCCGAATGACACGCGGAAGAGCACTCGACAAGTAGTAACAACAGCCGCATATTTGTCTTTTGCACTCAGATCGAGTGGAAATGTTTTTAGTTCTACAGTTCTTAGTTTGAGACTTCTCTACCAGAGACGGTAGTACCAGCATGCAAAGAAGTGGAACGCGTAACGGTGAATGATGTTTTCCACGTAAATTATCGGTCAAGTTTTGCGTCTGGAGCTGAGCTTGGTAGAGTCTGTCGAGCGGATGGCACAATACTACTGTTAACAGGAATCTAATCTACCAGTGCACTTGAGGACTATGTCTACTCCAGCCTGATCGGTAGCAATGACCGTGAAATCACCCGTAGTGTAAAACCATTATCGAGTAAACAGTGTGAGCGTTGTTAGTTCCATACACTGACTACCGTCCTGAATTCTGGTCTTCTAAATGCAGCAGACATTGACATTCAACGAGTCTAACGTTCGTGCGAGAGCGACCTGTTGATGTATCTGTGTTAGAGTGCGAATGTTGAAAGCACCTCTAGTAATTCGCATTCTGGGTTCAAACAAGAGACCAGAGAAGCCTGAGGCTTGTCAGTAAGAGATGGGACTTACCTGGACAATGTTATCACGATTAGCAATACCTGTTGTGAGACCTGCAGAGTAATCACTAGAAATGGGGTTTGGGAGGGGCCTGAGAGCTAAATTTGAAAGGACAGTGTAGTAGGGGTCAGCAATAGCATGTTTTCGCCTAGTCACCCTACTGTATGCAGCAGATAGGGTGACTCAGTTTATGCACCGAGACGGCCGATGTAGTATAGAATTAGTGGCTTTCTGATGTTCCTCCCACTGGCAGGTTTGCGTCGTCGATAGCTATTCTCTGCCACAATAAAGATGCGCCGTACGAACGAGAATGCCAATCACTCACACTGTGCACTTTTCTTAATTTCACGCGCGCTGGTGACTTCAGCCCAGTAGACGATGGTATCACGGCATCGGTTAGTCATTTGAACACGTAAATCAGACAACTGACGTCACGCAGATTACAAAGTGCCAACTCAATTGTGTTGATCAAACAACATGCGCTAGCGTGGACAATCAAATTATACTTGTGCGTGCGAGGAGCAGACACTTCCGTTTACTGAGCGTTCGGGCTGAATACTGGGGATGGAGAGGGCGGACCACTGGCGTTCCCTCGCAAAGTTGAATTGGATTTGAGTGGTCGATTTCGGGATACCTTTTTTAGTTCGGTTGTGGAAGATAAACGACTTGATAAACAGTGTTTGAGAATATAAGTTTGGGTAGCCAGTGAAATTTGGGACATTCGGATATATATAAGAATTTGATTGAGTAATCTCATCGATGCAAAGCTAACTGACGATTCGCGGAAAGCCCAACCAATCTGTATTGGTAATTCGAGCAAACTGGAACGTCAGTGCAATGGACAATCCAGGTAGCATTCTGGCATAACATCGGACTTTGGTATGACGTGCACCAGAACAAAATAAGTGAGTTAAGTGTGCTACGCATTAGATCAAACGAACTAAAAATTGAGTCAAGCCAACCAAAAGAAAAGCCAAGACTTCAGAACTAATTGTATTTCTCTATTTCACTGCTGCTTCTTTTCTGTAAAACAACCAGCGGAAACTCAGTCAACCTGAAATTGTTTAGCGACGCACTTGCTGCCTTGTCTTCGTCTCGGAAATTAGCAAGCCTTCAGTAGAATGAAGGTACACTTTCGTCAATTGACAAGAGGACAGAAGACAACCGAAAAGACTAAATGATCATTCTGTTGTTAAGTTAACTAAATCCATTGGGGTTTAGCCTGAGATAAACGTGTCTGGAATTTGAACAACGACGTACTGAAGAAAAGCTGCATTGTGCACCAATGGCGGAAAGACTATAGAGCCGATTTTTCAAGGAGGTTCCATAAAAGAAGGGTCAAGGAGGAAGTGGTTGTAAATCTGTCATAACAGAAAACCATCGGATTCATTGCAAGTGTGGTGGTTAGCGGAAAAAAATGAACTCGTATACGTCTGAATCTGCAACGCACTGCCGAAAAAAAAATTCAGGAAAATATTGAAATGATTAAAATTAAATGGTTGAGGAATGTCAACAGCCAGAACAGCGCAGAAATAAAAAAAGAAGATTTGAAATGAAAACAAACACAGTGACGTCCCACCAAACGTACCGCGGTATCTAAAAAGCGAACAGCTTTCATCTGTCAGGAAGTTTCTGGTGACCAAGCCTACGTGTAATCTCGGCTGTGTGTCTTAAATGCGTGCACCGAGTCTGCAATCGAAACCACGAATTGATGATGATGTTACAACAGACTCAATAGTTGATAACACGATAGCGCAGCAATAGACGCATAAAGTCTGTTGCTAAAGTGGAGACAAAACACTGGTTAACACATCAAACCTTATTGATTTACTGAATCGTACAGGTGGCCAAAAAGCTCAGAACTGTGACCAAAAGAATGCAAGGCATCAAGACATCAAGATCAGTCACGGTTAATCAGAGCACGGCCAGAAAACGGGATTGGTTCGGGAGTGCAAGCAGTGCGTTCTAGATTGGATGAACCGCAAAATAAAATGTTGTCTGCAGGTCAAACGGCTCGTTCGGTGCAGTAGCCTCAGCCAGATACTCTCGAGGTGGAAATTCCTGTTAAGCATAGGCACATTTCGAACTGGGTGAGTGAGTCTGTACAGGGTCCCATATGCATATATTGTGACGCTTCTGCCATGTCAACAGAACACATAAGGCCGACCCAGTTTAAATATCCTATGTGGGTAAGATAAATAGCCAAACATACCGATCCAACTTTCTGTCCATCGTTGGACCCTAAGTAAAATAAATAACCCTCAGTAGTCTCGGAGAAGTTTGAATGGCTGACCCAAGAAGTGGGCACGTCATTGAACACGTCACTGAACAGCCATCAGGGTAAAAATTCTCGAGTGAGTAGCTCAACTATGAGGTTAAATTTCTTGGTCACTGAAACGCATCTCGCAGAAAGACTTAGATCATTTGAGACAGTCGTTCCGAGGCCCATTTCACACGTGATTGAAACTAGCTGGTTAAAATCAAGATAGTACTGAGTACAGAGTGAAGGAGGAGGATGAATTAGCTTACATTTAGATGTATCACACAGGAGTCTATTCTCAGGAGGTCAGCGATACAAACGTCCAAAACCTTCTACAGCTTCCTATGTTGTATGTTACTGTCTACTACGAGCCGGTTTTTTGTCATTAGCACACATGAGTAGGGAGGTGACCGGCTGTCAGCTTACCAACAAAAATAGAATGGACGGAACGCCGTGGAACGCAGTTACTGGCGTAGTACGAAACAAACGATATTCATCAAGCAATAACAATAATAATAAGTCAGAAATCAGGATTGGGCAGCTCAGCCTGTACGCAACGTCTTTATTTGACACTAAACTCAGACACAAACGCACAGAATAAGACAGTGGTTGACAAACATATAACTCATTACCCATCATGACAGATTGTTTTTCCATTCAACAGAGAAGGACTCAATGAAATGGATACTCCAACAGAATAACAAGTATACGTGAAGAAAAAGGATATGCCGCTCAGTCAGATCCACGTCATGCTTATGTCTACACGGTTAACATCCAAAACCTTGCACAAAAGCACGATGTGAAAGTTCGAGTGTGCTACTCAACTGTTTGTTTCGGTGGTAAAACCAGGGTCGAAAAATGCCCCTTCCACTAAATCGGGGCACTTTTCTGTCATAGTTTCATTCCGTGCCCAAGTTTCAGTCACTGATTTTACAGGTTTACTGAGTTGGCAACCAAAATGGGCACCGGCTCAAACTGGAAGTGATTCAACTGTCTGTGGGTGACCTACACTAGCGTACGTGTTATTGGATTTCAATCATCATCATAACAGCCGTGAGCCTGACCAAAAGGTACTCTGGCTCGGGCCGCCGCTCACCTCAACAGTGACGTGGAATACCCTGGAAGAAAACGTTACTAAAAAGAAGACTAAGCGGAAGAACTGGAAATGGTGTGGATACAGGTACGCCATTGACTGCGACACATCGCCATCTCGGATAGCGTCCATAACCAGCGGTTTGAGTGATCAGGAGGACCCCATCCAGGCAGCCGACACCTACTCACTCTGCTCAGTGGAGCATTCAAGGTCTTCATATTTCGAGACCACGTTGTTGCTTGACCACCACGCGGTTTTACCCAACTGTTGGTGGTCTCAGGATATAATGCCCGGTACGGTAAACGATCAGATGACATACGGAATAAAATACATGTAAAGTAGCGGGAGCAACGAACATTCTTGTTGAGTTGAGATAGACGACGAATCTGACGATGAGCTGCCAATGAAAAAAGAGGCTCTTCCGAGTTCCGATCGATACTTAATCTTTTCATGTCCATTAGAACCGTTAAACGGAAGCCAGTGGAATGACAAAAAAACGAATGAAATCATTTTGTTGAAAGAACTAGAACTAATATTTACGTCTTGCGGACCCAATAATGGCATGTCAATTACTTCACTGTAAATTCCGAATAACATCGTTATTCTGCTCACGAAGCGGTTTCGTCGAATTTTGGAAACACTTGAAAGTTACCTTCATCGGGTTAAAAAACTGTTCATAAGGGGGCAAATGGTTAGTTCTGTGTCCATCAACCAATGCGACTTGCGCTGTCAGTTTAGATCAGGGCTCACTGTTAAATGAAAGCTCTGCTCACACAGTGGACGGGTTGACAACTATTCTTGATGAGCATTCTTCAAAGAAACTTGTCAATGCAAAAAGTTGAGCAAGCGTCCTATGTCAAAATTGGCAGGAGCCTATGGTTACGCTCACTATCAGTGGTACTACGCTAGATGCAGTTGGGGAGTTTACACGCGTAGATAAATATGTCAGATCTGGATGAACTCAAGAATCGAACAGTCAAACCCATGTGGCTTGTACATAACTCCGCCACTTGTGGTGTCCGCGTGATATCAAATTTATTGAAGGACCCAGTGCCCCAATGCTCGCAGTTCTCTTGTACGACTGCAAAACGTCGTGTACACTCAAAAAAGTGCTCATTTTAGATCATTCAGTTTTGAAACGGGTGCGTCGGAATGTTGACTTTCGAGTCTGTGACTTTTTTGGAAAACATCAGCCCACAGTTTGTCTCTCAACGTGTTTTTCCCGCAGCTTGGGTTAGGCCAGAGTCGGTAATCGAGTTATCTGGGTATGTGTGTGTGTGTGTGTGTGTGTGTGTGTGTGTGTGTGTGTGCAAATGATAGAGGTCACGTCCGTCGGATGGACGATGACCGTATCCCGAAGCAGGTGCTGTACGGACAACTGAGATCAGGTAAGCGAAATCCTGGTGGTCCAAAACTTAGATACCAGGATGCTGTGCAGGTAAGTCTTTCACGTTGTAAAATTGATTTTAGATGTTGGGAAGACTTGGCGTTGAACCGGACTGCTTGGAGGAATACAATTCGGACGGGCGTCCACGAGTTCAACGAGCAGTTATTGCGCGGCCGAGAACGAAAGCGCGCGGTACGCAAAGGAACCATCGGTGCCATAGGTCGTGGTGACATGACTATATGGCGTTGCGATGTGTGCGGCCGCGAATGCGCTGACCGCCTTGGATTAGTAGGTCATCAACGTACTCATAGTGCACCGTCGGTGAAGAGACAACGAGTACGCTAGGCTCACGTAGGTCTTATCAGCATATCCGTTCTGTTTTTCTTAATGATTACATCGACCAAGACCATAGTCGTTTGTCAACTAATCTGCTCCTCTTTTCAGAAGCCTGGGTATCTGTGATCTTCTACCTATTCTTTTCTTAGGCTTTGATGGTGTATTGAATGATGAATCGTTCGCTTGAGCTTTTCGTAGTTCAACTTTGAGTTTCGTTTTTCAACTTTATCCTCTCTGGAATGCACTAGCATGCACTCGTATACTGAAATGCTTCTTGTATTACATTTCACACATCTTTCTCCCTGGTATAGATCTTGCCATTGCAGCCTCTCTCACTGTCTATTTTCCGAGAGATAAGGATTTCCTTTCCGTGCTAGTCATTCAGTTGGCTAGCCAGCATTGGCCAGCTGGACACAAAGGCCTCACTCACACACCTACTGGTCTTATTCCTTCGGGTTTACACCGGATACGTGGTGTGTGAGTGGAACCGCAAGTGGTTCAGCGCAAGCCACTTGGGGTGATGGTTTGAAGCGCAGGTGTCCTTTGGCTTCGGTCACTGTGACAGGCAAATCCGTCTCGGATGCCGCCAACCTGAAATGATAGAGGGCATGCACCAACGATCCGTGTAGTAAATGTGGCCGGTTTCCTGATCAGATTCCAAAGAGCGACCATCTTCTGTGTTGCCAGACAGTTCCCTAAACAGTGCGAAACCAAAGTTAATGCAGTTTTGCGTTCCTTCTACTGTTGTTTCAAACTTGTTCTGTTTTTTCACATTTGTTCTCAAGCGCTAAGCTATAGGATTCACGCAACGCACAAGTTGACAACGGAGTCTCCATGTGTTCGCTGTAAAAAAAAAGTCTTAGTTCTCCTACTCATCGGTAGCTCTTTGGATAAGCCTGCATCGTAATCTATGCGATACGTTAGATTGGATGATTTACAATATAGGCAGACGTCACCAGTTGGAGAAACTAATAAATTCTAATTATGCTACTTGCAAACTGTAAGTAGCTCAAAAGCAATCATAATCATACCAGCGAAACTGGAACATCATCAGCTTCACGAAAGAATCAGGCACATCTACATAATCGGGCGGTTTACAGCCGATTCGTTAACTTAAGACATCTATAATTAACAAGGCAGGTTGAGTAACTGCATCCGAAAACTTAGCGAGATCGAGTGGAATTATTCCCAAATAAGAAAACGCAGGGACGTATTTTTTATTTTGGGAAAAAAGAAATATGAGCAAACATTTCCGATAATCCGTTTCCAAGTTTGCACGATTAACTGCGGAGAGATAATACGCTATTGAATATATTGGTCTGTACAATTACGGAAGAAGTAAATCAGTGGAGTGATGAATGTTCCGTTAATTCGCTGCGTGATGCTGTTTTGTTGGCTAAAACGTACTACTGGAACATTGAACTAGTTGACTTGAGGTCACAAAAGACTTGTGAACGAATTATTTTGATTGAATAGCAATTAGTCAAATGGCTTTATTTCTACTCAACGATCATTGTTTCCCCTGTAATGGATCGGATCTTCAGTTAGCACCTTCACTCCATCATATAATAGCCAGAAGGTGAATCATCTAAATTATTATTTTTTATATTATTATAATTATTTAAATTATTGTTCCCTAAGATGCCTAACATCTTGAGGTCATAATGAGTAAATTTCGAGTGTTTTCAACTGGCGTAGAAGAATATCTAGACTATGGTCATTCTAAACAAATACCGCCCCTGTTTTTTGTCCAACCTGGCTTCTCAAATGCCTTAAATTTTTCGTCTACATTTTGAGATGTTTGAAATCATTAACTCGATGTCGGCTAACCCATAATATCAATCACTAACCATATGTTTGCAGCTTTCAAAAAACCCCACAGAAGTGTGTAAGTCAAGCGATCTTCCCTATTTACAGTTAGTTACGAATTGAAATGAAAAGTGGAATAATGAAATAATTGCAAAATGAACTGTATTGGTCTCCAACAGACTGCTGAACATGCATAAAGTTAGCGTTCGTTGAAAAGGCGATACACGATGGCTTTGGCTGGAAATGTTGGATTGTCTCACTTGATCGAATTCGCCAGAGGTGTATGTGCTATTGCAGTCACATCCAATACTCAGTTGTAAGAGTGCAATCATGAACTTGTGTCTCTGCGTACGGCTACAAACGTGACTGATCAAACAAACCAGAAAGACAATTAGGGCGTAACAACGCCTGGAGAGATCAGCAGTGTTATCGCATCGCGGACAGGGAGCCAATGTAGCATTCTGCATTTCAGTGAATAACACAAGTGATTCAGGTCTATTATTAATCGTAAAGTTGGTTTAGCCTTACTTTCGGGATTCATTATCTAAAATACTTCGTTGATTATTCTTGAATATACGGCAATCGATTGGAGGTAGCAGTATGGCTACTGTCTCTCCTTGAGATGACTGGGCAAGCTGACCATTGCTCACGAGCGACCGTAACTGGGGCCTCAGATATGATAACTAAGTCGTGCATAGCACGCTGTTACTGGCGCGGTGGTCCGCAAGGTCACCACACACACACGTGGCTCAGAGTTCAAATCTCGCTAGAGACAAAGGTATGTATTGCTGATGAACCCCAACATGAGCAGAATTCGAACCTAGTGCTTCTTTTCAATAGGCTGCAGAGTCTATCTGAATGCTAGAACTAGAATCGAATACAAATGATGTACAATTGGAATAAATCAGAAAAGACATCCACCGCTCATCGGCAGTCTGAAAGAAATATGCGTGCATTTAAAGTACACATTCACTGATGCGGTCAAGTCGAAATGTTTATCGAAAGAGCAATAAGGCAAGCCCGGTAAAAGTTTCTGTTAACATTAACCACAGCTGGACATCTTGGCCAAATGCAACTAAGGTTGACATTCAAATTATTCGTTATAAAAAAATTGTAAATAACTCCAAAAATGTGCCCAGAAAAAATCCAACCGGAATGCAGTTGATGCATTATCCGACAAACACAATCTGTTGGTCCATTAGACTAGTACAAAATATGACACAGGTCCATGAACGAAGCCAATATATATTGAAAAGGATAGGAACGTGAACACTCACCGCACTTTGAACTGTAACTTGTGCCGCGTGGATTTTAGGAGAGTCTTGCTGTTTTAACGAATCGAGTGCACTGATAATGCACGGGGTTTTGTTCACTCAAAAGTATTTTCTGTTGAGAAGTTTGAATTTCGGCCATTCAAATGAAATTAATAGGCGCATGTGTGCGTGTGGTTAATACTGCCAGGCGCACGCACGATGCGTGGCCCGCGTGCAACACACGACGTTGAATGTATGCATGAACTAAGTCAAGGCCACATAAGCAAGCCACCATTGCAAACCGACTTAAATGCCGATGTCAAAGCTGCACACACTGGCCTTATAAGCACGTTCAGTGTGGCACATTGAAACGTGCGTGTGAATGGAGCACGCCGGAGCAGCAGCAGCCACCGCGACCGAGTGTGCGTACGCACGTGTCTGTCTGCCTATCACTCGATCCACTAGCGGTTATTGATGCGCGCGACCGCTTCGGTATTGGACAGAACAAACAAACAAGGCTTTCTGGAAAAGTAGAATAGATAGACGGACACATAAACGCATGCAAACGGTCATACATCCAGGACGAATGTGCACGAGAAGTAGGGCATGCAGTCCGCGATACACATGGTCTACATGAATATAGACAGCAGTTGCAGCTGCAAGTAGACATTCCAAGCTGGATGTTTATCGACCTGATCGTCTTTGTGTGCAATGTGAGCGTGCGGCTCGAACAAACAATACGTTCAGGATGCCACTGTAGACAGTCGGTTCAAGTCGTAATGCTTTGCTCGGAACACAAAGCTGATCTGCGAGTTCATCCGTTCCACACATTCCCCTCTAATTCATGTGTGCATAAAATCTACCTTAGAAGTGTACCTGTGGATGAGCCTGATCGAACCTGTGATATGCACATTGCGGCAAAATTATACGGTCACTCAATCATTTAATAACGTCTCCTTTAATATCAAGTCGCCCATAAACAGTTTTCTCTCTAAGCAAACAGTCTGAAAGTGGTGTGCCGAATTCGGTTTGAATAGCCTCGATAAGAAACGAATTATTCACAAAGTGCAAAAAAAATAGCGGTGACAAAATTGTGCGGCCTACAATGGTGTCTTCAGGTTGAGGCGCCGATCCAGCGTTATCTGGCCACTCAACTACTGACGTCTTCGAAGTCTGGTGAACGGACGAAGATGGTTGACTGAGATCCGTCAAACGTCACGTAAACGACGTCTACCGATCTGTTCGCACTAACAGTAGATTTCTTTACCAGCTATTGATGAGTGGTTATTCAGTCTGTGCACGTTTGCAATAAGGCTGCGATGAGAGAAATAAAGTTTACATGAAATGTGTTTGATCCGCACAGGTTGTGAGCTGCTGACTATCCTGCTCGTTATTTTGTTGACTGGTATAAAATACATTTTTGGGTTCGAACACTGAGAGAAGTACAAAAAGTGGAAAAAGAAAGACTGTTTTGCGGAAACATCTAAGTGATACGTGGGTGGACCCAACTTTAGAAGCGGATTGATTTCCATTTGCTTTTCAAAATAGATTCACATTCAATGTGCGTTTGTTCAAATTCAGTGCTGTCACATTAGACTTCATCGGTTAAAACAAGTACACTGATTGTCAACCAGCGAATGAGCAGTATACCAAACAAGCATTCTGTCTAATAAAAATGTAATATTATCTCACGATTCAAACTACCTAAGTTTTAGTGCGAAGGTGGAGGGTAAGGAAATTCAAACAACTAGTTTCCTCCAATGACTTTGATCAAACGATGCAATTTGTGTGGTATCATCCGGACCAGCGTTTCATGCAATCAGCACACACACCTATAGGTTGTGATGCAAACACTTGCACACAGCGTGGGACAGATGAAGTCACAACTATGCATACGCAGACGGGCGCTTAGACCTGAATCACTGTTGCGCTATGCTGAGCTGCCGTTTTCTGGACCCACAAGACCAGCCAATAGGTTTTCTGTGATAGTCCCCGGTAAGATGCAATGTGCCCGTGATGTCCACCTTGTGACGACTGTGCGGCTAGGTATGGGAAAGGAAGTAGGTTTCGGTCTTTTGGGACAACCGATTTATTCCGAGCGGTCACTTGTTGGAAAATGTTCAACGATCCGAGAACCCACAGGTTGTTTGGCTCTCACCGCATTTACATAAAAAATTATAAATAACGTGGGATGTGAATTGAACATCCTGGTTTACTCCGTTTGATGACAGCTGTGGTTACGTTGTTCGTTGTAACATGCAAAGCCGAGCAACACAGAACTTTTGCGAAATGGCTGTGTTTAGATGTTGTTTAAGTTATCCGATAAACCTGTCGCTCATAAACAGTACCAATGAGAAAAATATTTTTTGGGTATTACCGTCAAGAACGCATTTCTCTTTGTCTTCCGTTCTCTTTAATGAGGTGGGGTTACTGAATGCCCGCTTTCTTTTAGAATTGAAAAAAAAAGATTAACTTGCTCTCTAAACGAAGTGCATATCAGGCTCCGTTTACATATTATCGGGGAAGAACCACGGAATTGTGTGCCTTGACTAGCAAAAACAGGAGCATGAAGAAGTCGAATGAGTCAACCAAACACGAAACTGACTGACATCCAGCAAGTATAAAGAAATCTTGTTCAACAATAATGTCACCGATGGAACTGTTACTATATGATGCGTTCACACAATGTGGGATATTGACTTCAGTCACCTATTTCAACCAGCAGACAACCGACTCTGTGTCTGTAGCAATAGGTTTCGGTACCAATCTAACAGTACACATGAATTTTGAGCAGTACAGCGAAATGAAGCGTTCACTAGTTGATGTTTGAACTCTTTTGGATGATAACGCTGAGTAACAAGATTACGTGATCATTCAAGTATATATCTAATGATATGCAAACCTCATAATAAGTCTGGTATTGATTCTGACCAGAATCCATAAAACTTGTTCGGGTTACTACAAATGAAAATGGTGGTGCGCTGATAAAACGTCCCCGAGAGGTTCGAACCCCCGAACCGGCACACCCGGCCTGCGCCACTCAGTCACCAGAGGCACCCTGCACAACGTCAATTTCAGCTATTCCCATGTTTATATCCCACTGGCCAAGTTATCGTATTCCGGGTCGTTTATAATGTCCCCACGTGTTGACTACATCAAATGCAGTCAAACCATTCCTCAGATTGTTACAAGTATCATATTCTGAACTGATATCATGAACCCTTATTTGAAATCCCCTTTCGTTTATCCCAGACCGCCTCATTTAAATGCCTACGCTGCCGCATTATTGACTAATACTTGCTGACGTTTATTTTCTATGCAAAGAATTCATTTGATTGTAAGTCGTGCATTTCACTAACTACTAATTATTTATGTGCGGAACAAGTTTTATTTGAGTAAACCTACAATATTCGGTCTTGTTCTGTCCGAATCAAGGATTTTACAGGTGCGCCGATAGACTGTGCATAACTGTGGATACTGACACGTTATAGCTTCAGCGTTACACTTATATGGATTGGGATACTCAGCTTTTTCAGTTACATTCGACCGAAGTAGGAAGGTAAGATTTGTGGGACGAAATCAGAGAGGCTTCTGAGCTGAAACAGATTTCCAAAAACCAGTGGGAACTAGCCAGTTCACACCACTGAACCGATCACACCACTGACCTGATTGGACTAGACTTTCACACACACTACCATGATCATGAGTCCATACATGCGTTCTTTACCGGAAATCTCCAGGATACACGAGGTACTTGTGATAAATCTGCTGGTGTATGAATAGTTTTACTTCGCTGATCATTAAACACAGAATGGCGATTAGTCATTTGGTTGAATTTCCAAATCAAAATGGACTTCGGATAGTAAGTGATGCAAGTCACTGCAGAAATAATACCGGTGAATACACGAACCTTCATTTATGGATGCAGAAATTGTTTACATCTACCTGATGAGTACAGAGGCTGTAATCATGAAATGCTCTCCTCCGACACATATTGTGTACTTCATTTCATGAACGCACTATTCATCTCCCAGTAACTACAGAAATTCGACCAATCAACATAGGCATGATCAGTAGTCTGGATTTACAACAACCGTTTATTCGTGTTAGTTTATTGCACATGGTCATGGTGGCTAACGAAATGCTCATTACCGAAAATGGGTCAGGACAGCTACAGATGATGAGAGACAAACAACCCCTGAAAGCACGGAATATTGAAGACACCTTACAAGCTGAGCGTTAATCCTATTCGAATGAAACTTTCACATTCAGCCACAATTATCTGTTGACCCGCCTTTAAAGGAAGCATTTATCCCCGGAGGTTTGTATTCTTCCATAGTGTACACTCAAGTACGAACTGAAGCTGAACTTCAATGAAGATTTTCAACCACAATTCCATTGATCACACACGTCGAAATTTCATGCACGATCGTCCATTTTCAAGTTTTACGGTTTTCGAATTTTTGGGACTAGCGGCGAGTAATGAACTAGCTCGGACCCAATGATGACCACGTCGCAATAGAAATAAAGGACCATCACCTCAATATGCAGTTACAGTTTTATACTGAGTCACGTGTACTTCTATAAATAATAGTGAGTAAAACAATTGGTTAGACGACGTGAACCACTGACGCACTAACCAAATTACGTTAGCAGTTTGTATAACGTCGGACTCTCCTGTTGAACCCATAATGTTACCGCGATCAGGGCACTCATGACTGGTTGCAACCATGTGCTTTCGTTTATTGGACCCGAAACTACAGCTCTTTGTGGTCTATGAAGGGTCGTTCTGAAAGGCTGGATTGCCAGAGCACTCCGTTAAACTAAAACCGTCGAATAAATTTTAGTCCTTTCGAACATAACGTTGTAGAGAGAAGTCGTTCGATAAAGCGAGACCTTTATTGTCCAGTTCACATGTTACCCTATTGCTCATGTGCTCGAGTTTATGAACCAGAAGTCAAGTTCGTAACGCAGCGAGATTTTCAGTTAAACGTCCTGTGAACTTCCACTCGGTTGTGTCCGATTGGCTGAAGTTTTCTATCATAGATTTTCGCCTGTCATTTTTCTCCCATTAGACCGAACTCATTCGGTGGAAACTAACTCGATCTCTCGTGCTGTCCTTGATCCACCCATCACTGGCTACTATCATAGCCTACAAACACGCTGGTATATGTCACTGAATGTCGAAACAATCTGGTTTCTGACTTGGTCATCCATCACAGTAGAGTAAGTGTTGCTATACTGTCCACTCTATCGACCTTAAGTTTTTCTATCTGATATCCATCTATCCTATTTTTTACAATCCTTGTTTATTTGTTGGAAACTCGTCTATAACTTAAAATCTGATCGGTCATACAAGCTTAACAATAACAATAAGGCCCAATCAATCACCGAGCTTCTTCATAAAAAGAACACTTCGAGTAGAGGCAACTCAAATGGAACTTGAGACAACACCATTTGCTTTATAAGCCAAATTCATTTCTCAGTCGGCCACCGATACTACGTGAAATTGTTAGGTAAGTACTGTTAGCTTGGAAACTCTTACGAGCTGCCGGCGGTATGCTTGGCTGATACAGCCGTACTCCGATTGTACAAGGTTTAATATCAGAAAACACACAAGTGCGCTCGCTCCGCGCAACGTGTGGTTCTCGAGGAAATGTGTACGAGAGAGGCGTCAAATATACCGAGATAGTCGCACGTCTTTCCCCTAAGACTGGGTTTAAGTAAGCATAAGTTTTTTCGTGCGAGTACATGCAGTAAACTAGTGGTCGTTTTGTGAGCCAAGAACACAGATGACACAAGGATTGCTTAGTCAGAAAATCAACATGAGGACTATATGCTTCAACACCACTTCAGACAAAAAGCACACATTTGCACATGATACTAACCCTGGGGTGCCACAGTTGTCAATACCACTGTAGCGAAAAGAGCTTCCAATAGAGTACATTCTTTATTGTCCAACTCGCTAGTTACCATGCCACAAGTGCGCTCGCGATTTTGAATCACAATTCCAACCCACAACACACCCAGATTTCCGCTCACACGTCGTGTGCATTTCTACCCGGTTTAGATGTGTGATTTACGCCTTCTATCCGGGGGTTTTCCGCCCGCTAGTCCTCGTCCGTTGATCCGATTTCGTTGAGCGATGGCTTGTCCGGTCGCTCGTGCCGTCCTCCGTCCATCCACTGTGGGCTTTGACCTTACTCCACAGCCGTGTCGAGATACTCCTGAGAGTGTTGAAATAATCAGGCCTTCAATTTGGTCATCCATCCTATTTCGGCTGCCACGTCCCGCCCGTTGGTCCGATTCGGTCGAGCGATGACTCATCCGGTCGCCCACGCCGTCCTCCATCAGCTCGCGGTGAGTTTTTGAGCGCACCTCCCCAGTGTTGAGGTATTCCACCGAGAGTTGGAAAACTCGCACTTTCTGACAGTCCACCACACCATGTTTATGTATGGAATACACCATTTCTTACCAGAATGCACTCCAGTGTTCCTTCATGTATTTTTTCCCAGTCACTTCAGTACCTTAACACGTGCCTCAATCTGAATACTGATGAGCAATATAGTGTGATCGCTCGTCCTCATTACAATAGTACTGGCGATGAGGGCTAACATGACGTCCTTCGTACATTTACCTTCAAAAATGCGATCATCTTTACTTTAATCACTTGTTACTGTTTGGAACAAACGACGAAACCTGTAAGCGAGTTGTATGAAATTACCTCCCCTCCTGATCTTTACACTCACTAAGGGGCGTGAGATCAAACGTTTGTAACAGTCACTGAAAGGTGAGCGTCAGCGACATTTTGACACTGTTCGTAATGAAGTGTCATCTAGTACTGTCGACGATCTTGATGCTTTCACTTCGTTATAAGGCGACTAGCATAGTGCATCCACAGTTAGTGTCTGTTTCTTCTGTTCTATACAGAAGCGACGGAGGAACATCAGTGAATCTACCACACGTATACATCAAACCATACATGGCAGCCGATACAATGACTTCCACCCAAAAAGGAAACAATGTTACTCTTATGTTTACTTGCTGATATATCACGTGAAAGTGCGCGAAGGAAGTTTTTTCAAGATTTTACCAGGCTAATTTAGACCAAAGTTCGCCTAATCAGTTGTCATCTTGAGCATATTAGTCAACAGCTGCAAGCCTTTACAGTAGGTTCACCAATCGAAGCTTATCAGGTAGTGCCGAAACCACCACCACATAATGCTGCACATGAGAGAATCTTTTCTCTGCTACCACTGTCATGCTCAATACGCTTGTGTGCCAGAATGCATACGTCACAACACTGTGTGCCACAATCGTGGCAACGCGCACACTTGACCCAGGTACGTGCGCCGCAGAGATCTCGCTGACTTGCGTGCAGTATGATGAGTTAAATAGTTCCAAGACTCACAAGTATCCACTGTACCGAATGTTTGTTCGCATGTCATGTGTGTGTCAGTATGACGTGAAACGAGAAGTCTCACATTTTCTGATTAATCATTCTTCGACGGCTGATCTCTAGCAGCCTTAGCTGTTGTTCCATATCGGCACCGTTGATTGCATTGTAAGAGGCCATTTGTACTTTCCGTAGAGGAAATATTTTGTCTCCACTCTCAACAGTCTTTTCAGATTTTTGAGCGAACTGTCCACACCGATCTCGACAACGCAACATGCTACCTTTATCATGGCACTCATATATGGATAACATGGTCATATAAGATGATGACCTGAACTGGAACGACTTGGTTCGATAGCACGGCCGCAGAACTGAGACAGGTCAACCGACGCTTATCTTTTTGACAGCGTGGCTATAATACGTCACATCGAAGTCCACAAATGGTAAGGTAAACCTAAGGACACAGCAAGACTTGCCTCAGATTCTACAGGAAAATTGTTTGGTTCGATCAGTCTTTAAGTAATTTGTAAATCTGTTTCGTTCATGAACACACCTTGTTATTATTCAATATTTCGAATTGAACATCACCCACAATTGATCGCAGCTGTCGCATTCCCGTAGACTTTCCAGTCGGTCCCTTTCGAAAAGAACCACTAGACTCGAGTTTCGTTCACATATGATAATTCGGTCGTGCCTAACGTGAGGTCAATGGCGCAGTGGTAAACACGGTTGCCTCATGAACAGCGTGACCGTGGTTCAAGTCACGGCAGTGGCGATGATATGCACTACTGACGAGCTCTAATCAGAGCGAAACTCGAGTCTAGTGCTTCTTTTTGAAAGGGGCCGACTGGAAAGTCTACGGGAATGCGACAGCTGCGATCAATTGTGGGTGATGTTCAATTTGAAATTAACTAAATCCCCGATTACTCATCAGTATTCAATATTTCTTGAAAAAATCATCATAGCAGCATAATCTGTCAGGATAAAATCGTATTTTTACTTTGTCCATTTGCACTCATTGACGCATACCCGTTTCTAACCCAGCGTTGTCTTCGAAACGCCGAAACGTCTACAGAGACGTTTGTCAACATGCAAGTGTTATCCATCGTAGTCCGTGGTTGCCAAAATACTGAGACGATGGACCCTAACAACCTGACCTGAAATGCGCATAAACTTCTGTGGCAGCTATTTTGGTTGTGGTTCCAGCGGTGTGTTGGCGTCGGTCGCTAATCAGACTCAATTAAAAAGCTTGTTTTTTGAGTTATCCCTCCGGTGTGGACTCCAGATTTTGTGTCCGGGTCCACACGTGTGAGATGGTCGGTAGATGGCATATGTCTAGATAATACCACCACCATAAATACACATTTGCACATGGCGATAAACCCGGTGCAATGCAACTGTTGGTGTCAGGTTCGCGCGCGGAAAACACGAACTTTATCAGACTACCCAGTAATGTTACTTCCTGTAGTTTCCTCCCAATTACTTCGACATCTTAACACCTTCATCCGCATTACTTTTCAAGAGTATCACAATTGGATTGCTCGCCGTCACCACAGTTGACCTGATAAGGCATGACAGAGCATCCACGCTGACTACTTCGGTCTAATCAACAAAACCACGTTTCACTGCGAAATGATGCACACTCAAAATGGAGAGATACGCATCTTTTTCTCACATGACATAACAGAGACAACCGTAACAAAAATACCACGTTCTACATTCCGGAAATTGTCTGTACAGACATGCACTCAGTGTTTACTAACGAGGAAGCTGATCGATCTGTAGTCAATTACGGGGCACACCACCTCAGATCGACCCCCTATCATCCAACGTCGATCAGTGCGGCATATCATGCAGTACAAATCAATGGAAAGGAACCAATCAAACAACACGCTAAAATTATGTAAAAGAGAGTGGATCGATTCCTTTCGTTTACCGTTCGATGCTCAGTTTAGAGCACAGGTAAATCACCGGTAGACCTCGGGTTTGCCACTGCACTTGCTGTTTCTCATCCGTGAACTCAAACAGAAGCACAGTAATGGATGACCTTGTCTTCCTCGGTGAGAAAGGAGAAGGAACTTTGAAAATGACAGGGTGTATGCTGTGTGAACCTCCGTGAAATTAAAAACAAGACAAGACGATAAAACAACCTACTGTAAAACAAACAGAGATATCTTCATAATGAACGCCCAATTTATTAACCATCTCCCTTGCCTATGTTCACTGGTCGGCGTCTCATTTGATTTTGTTGGATGGCGTGCCATTTACCTCGTGTCCATAGTGTTGATTTCCAATAGAATGACGTTGCTCTGTTTGTCAGTTGCTTCCCGCGTTGAAATCGGTCTTAGGGAGTTGATAATAGAGCCTGATTACACCGATCGACGGACCTCATAATTTGATCACAGTCTTACATAAACAGTGGTGGTATATCTAGCTTTGTTGATTGATTTCAGGTTGCGTCTGTTCGAACCAATAATCAGCCTTATCTACGATCACAGCGTATGCCCTTTTACCTCAAGAAGTGCGCCAGCAACCAGCAAAAACCATCAGTTCCGGGTGGTAACCACAGTGATCTTCAGCTATGTGACTGTCATATTGTGCGTCGACATCCAGGTCGCTTTCGTCCACGAGCTGTAAACACAACCAATGAGACTCCGACAGATAAATCAAAGAACACGAACTAGCAGACAGAGATATCAGGTTATAGAGCTGGACATTCTACGGACAAGGTTATGCATGGCATTGAAACCGTATGTCGAAATCGATTGACTGTTTGCCAACAGGATCGTAAAATTTAATGAACTGTTGAGGACTGTCAGGAACCGCCACCGATTTGTACGGCTGATCTAGCCACGAGACGCGCAGTCTCTGAGTGAATTCTCAGTTGTCATACTTCTATTGGTAGACCAAGTTGTGGATCCTCATCATTTTGAGCACAAAATAAACCACCGTGCTTATGCAAACAATGGATTGTTTCCAATTTATATCACGACGCAAGCTTTCAGATTAAACTTGTAAAGTGCTCTGTAATGTCTTGAGGAACACTGCTGCAACTAAAACCGCAACGCAAGAAGATTGCCCATTGGCCAACCAAGATTACAACCACTGAAATATTGAGCTTTGCACCTGTGTAATGTGCTCCCTATGTACAACGTTTTCGTTACAAAGAACGAGCAGTGTTCCCTGTCAATAATATGATCGTATTGGTCTATGTGTTGTAACTTTATTCAACCAGGCATCTGTTTCTCATCAGCCGTAATCCAGTTTGCTGACGAACAAAGGTCAGTTTCCTTACTCATTGACCGTAGGATGGATCAGTAAAGTAACGAAAAGACTTCGACCTGTTGCTGTTACAGATTGAAGTTTAATGTACATTTGTCACTTGAAGTCATTAAATGTGGTGGTTGCACTAGAGAGATGCATCTCACATATATAGATCGTGACACATCAAAGTGTGTTTGACTATATAGAGGGTAGTTATTTGTATGCAGTGTGTATACTGCAGCTCAGTACATGCAAACAAAATGAACCATTCCAACCTTTGAATTTTTATGAACTTTATTCCCGGTGGTCCGCTTTTTCATTACTGTTTTTGAGGTCGGTGCTATTTGGGTAACGTGCCCCAGGATATCCGTCCGTAATTGTTCATCGAAAATATCTCTCCTGTCACACAAGAAATCCAAACTGTCACACGTGTACCGTGGAGTTCGGTGTTTTCACCTATCACTCAAGTAATATTTTTGTCTATAAATCGATGTGGTCATCGGTTCGTTGCCATACATCTGTATCCTGGTAGTAAACTACAAAAGTTTTCTTGTAACATTTTGGATGACAGACAAAAATATTAGTAAACCGAACGCATTCACGTTGCGAGAACGCAAGTGTGGTTGAGACGTATTCCCATTCTCTTTCTCACTTACCGAGTATCAGACTGTTTGCATGCCTTGTATTGACTCTATACCCATTCAAAAGCAGGCGCCAGCTCATTCTGTCGTCACTGTCTCTAAGAAATGCCATCTTAATGTCAAAAATAGATTTCTTACTCTCTAAACGAATAGGCGTGATAACAAGTAGCCGAATGAGCACTGTTGAGCTATACTGTTATCTATTAACTGAGTGCGCACATTGAGCACCAGTCAGACAATTAAACGTACGTCATGAATAGACCGGCTAACTGAGTGTTCATGTTACAGCGGTACGGAAAGACTAGATGTTCATTAGTAAGTGCTGATTATTTGTTTAATGAACATCTGAAGATCTTCGACTTTTCAGCTGGGCCAGTAATCATAACTGAGTGATGAATAGTCATCTGGTCTGATACTGTGCATTAGTGTGCAATGACCGGCCAGTTAGCCGGTCCATACATGTTGTACAGAGAAGGAATTGGTGCGATGAAAAAAGATCGATCTCACGTTGGAAAGGGACTCTGTTTTGGTAGGCTACCTGTTTGATCCGTGGACTGTTAGTGGGCTTAGTTTGCACGTGAATTACTTTCTTGTACATTATTATGGTGACAACTGTGGTAAGAAGGTACCTTTATCAAGGTCGAGTTAATTAGATTGCAATGAACCGTTAATAAGCGTATCATAAGTTAAGGCTAATAACGAGGTAGCTCATTTACAGAGCGACACAATTGCTGAAGTTTAATTGTAGTAAATAACAGCGCATGGGAAAAGCTACAGTGTACACAGTAAACCGTTCTGATGCAGTATATGTAAAGAAAGAGATGCTGGAATTACTGATAGTAAGCAGTTTTAATCCGACTGGTGGAGTGGATACGCTGTTAGTTAAACACTCGTTGTGTAGTATTGCTTCCAAGGATGTCGTTGACGACGGAGTTCTTAAGGGGACTTATGGCGTCATGGGCAGATTTATTCAGCAATTGTGTATCACACACTATGATCTAGATGGGATTTATTTGTGGTGCGAACAAACAGTGGTAATTTGTGTCAAAGGAATGAAGATAATCGTCCACTGAATTGATGAAAACACAAATCACCTGACACATTGATTAAGATGCCACACTGTCCAGTACGTAAGGCAGAGAAGCTCGACGAAAGTGTTATAATTTAAGCGTAAAAGTTACACGTGGCCTTAATTCGTTTATTGCACTGTTCACTAAATGTGGACAAATTCGGTATTGTTATGCGAGAAGGAAAATCGACCCATTTTTCTACACATTCACACTAAATACCATCTTTGTGTTCAGTTGTGCATACGATTTGAGCGTTTGGTGAGTGACAGATTTTCAACCAAGAGAGCTCTGCATGAGAGTTTGATAATGTATCGATCGGTAACTTATGATCAACTAACCGAATAAAACAGACTGAAAACCAGCTTGTGGATGTACATCATCTCTCCATTTCGCTTCACTAAAATTTTCCGAAGGCTATTCGCTACAACATCTCACTGACCACCACTCGCAAGAATTTTAAGTATCTTTCATGTTGTTCTCCCCCCTGCTTCATCCTATTGCGAACTGTACGAAAACGTTACAAGGCTAACAGATGTACACGACGTTGCTATGCGAAACGACGCCAAGCCTGTTAATTCATATATGTAACCTAGTTACATCGAAATATTACAACTACTATGTAGTTCGATATTTAATGCCCAAAAGCAAGGCAACAGACTGCTTCAGACAGACATCTTCATCACTGAATACTTTCAACTAGAACGAGTGAATGTGTGTTATCATGTTCCGACGATAAATCGCTGTCACCACACTTCGGCGTTCCTCAGCTGACCCGTAGACATATCAAACGTCACTCATGTTTAAAAAGAGTGTCTGAAGCATCGTTCCTGAGGATGGGGTCATACCCAGGTTGCACCAGTTGCCTCATTCTGTGTTTGACCACACTCCACACGTCCTCGATTTTATTCAGCGCCGGAGAGTAGTGCGTCAGTCGTAGGAGCTTTCCACGGTTGTACTGTGGTTTTCCGAACATAGTCTCAAGGTTCGTGTTACAGGCCGCATTATGACAGACTATCACTGAGTTCCTCCTTTCGTGATCTCCAAGACCATTTAGCGCTGTCCGCAACCAGGTTTGACATGCTGTTTAAGTATAGAAACCACGTTTGCTGAAATGTGTCAGCAGGCCTCGTTCTGATATAGCGTAAATCATGTGAACATTGCTACCTCGCTTGTTAGCAACAATTGCACGTACTGCTCTTCCGTGGAAGCCATTGCAGAGCAGATGGAAATTGGCCGAATGAGTTAAAAATGAAGTTGGCTAGGTGAGCAAAATTAGTGAATTGCCTTGACATGTCTCACTTTCGTCACTCCAGACAACAAAGCTTCTCTGTGACCGTATATGGCAGTGAATTTAGAGCAAACTGTCGTTTCCCCCATTTTTTCCAACTCGGTATCCCTGGTCCCGGGAATTAAGCGCAGCTTTTTAAGGGTTGTCCATATCCCGTCCGCGTAAATGCCAACAGTGCTACGGGGAATTTCATTCTCATATTCAACTTTCATCAACAGCCGCAAGAGATTCAGATTGGTAGAATGTTCCTCACCCACACCCTCTGTTAATTGATCAGCCTCTGCATCAGACAGCAGTTTCCGTTTTGCCCACCGTGCCGCCCACGCATTTGGTTGTTCACCCCATGACAATCCATCGGTTGATAGCGCGTGGGTGAACTGTCAAACTAATGGCAATAGTTCTGCTGCACCTACCGTTCTCACAATCATCAAGCACACGCTGTCTTGGTTGAAGGCTTGCCAAGCATCGGATATTCAAACCGTGTGCATAATTGAACACAAAGATGGCAGTCATTGTGAATTTGTTCCGAAATGTACCGATTTTTCCTTCTCCCATACCAGTATCGAATTTGTCCACATTTGGTGAACAGTGGAATATATGAATAAAGGTTACGTGTAGGGGCAAATGAGAAATGATGGATTGATGAATAAATGACACTCATCCTTGATCATGTGGGCAATCGGCACTGAGGGGGCAAACAACAACAAATCGTTTGGTTCATGCTGAGCCGGTCGATTATGCGATTGGCCCAATTCCATAGGTTTGTGCAACATAAATATCAGAGTCATGCGTTCCTCGAACAGAGTTCAATGTCACTTACATGTACGAAGGGTGTAACACGGTTCACAAAATCCCTTACAGAACAGATTAATGGAGTGAACAATGGGGAAATGTTGAAACCAATTAGAACTGGTGACTAGTTTGATTCCTCAACAGACACCTCTCAGAAAATATTGGTGAAACGAGATGGATAGATGTAGTGAATCCAGTAGTCGATTTCTACCGTCAATTGTTTGGTCGGTTCATTACAAATTACCGGTTGACAAATTTTCATATTCAGTAACACCATTCCCAGTGTCCACCCTTATCTCGACCAGCCATAGTACGGCAATACTGTCACCTGCGCCTAGCCTAGCCTAGCCCCTAGTCGTATTGTTCTGTTGACACAGTGGTCACCAGTTCATTATCACTAATCACATGGGGTGGTTTAACTCGCGTGAGTCACGCCCTGTTCACCCAAAGCCAGAATTGATGTGCAATGGATTGCCACTTGTTCCGGACACTATTCATTTGGGCTTGGAGACCACGACCGATCGATTACTTTGGGTTTTTCAGTTCTGGCTTCATTTATCATAAGTCACAGATACGCGATAACTAGACGTAATATCTATATAAGAAAGTTGCTGAGAATGGATACTGAGTAGTTATTGCACGGAATGTACAAATGGTCTCGTATAATGTTGTAAACAGTACCGAAAAGCGTACATCAAGAAGATGTAGCCAATCCTAGACAATGGTATCCAGCAGTCTCGATATGCTGCGTATGGTTATCGTGATAGCATACTCCGTTGGGGGACAATCTTACTTGTGGTCTGTTCATTTGCATTCACTGTCGCAAGCTGCTTCCCAGTTCAACGTAACTTTTCAACTGCTGAAACGCCTACAGAGATGTGCGTGAGCAATCAGGTCTTATCGATCGTGGTCTACGGTGACCGAAACATTGGGACGATGGGGTCGAGCTACTGGACCGGAAATGTACTTACATCCCCCTCCACCCACAACCAGCCAATCTGACTATGGATTCAGCGGTGTTGTGTCCGTTCCTTCACTCAACTCTGTTAGCAAACCTGGTCGTTTGTATGCGTTCCGGTGAGAATAGGAAAGAATCAAATATTCGGACGTGCCACACATACCTGAGCCATGACTGTCCTTTGGTTCAGACTGCGGATTTTGTTGCTAGGTTTTCACTTTTGGGACTTACTGTCGAACGCACACGGACATCATCCCTGGCAAGTCGATTGTGTTTGTTGCTGTTTGAGCCATCCACTCAGATTTACATGGGCTTGTGTGCTTTACATCTGAGGGGTCGGAGACGTCAGACAAGCCCTGTCTCAGGAGCTAGAGCGACAGCCGTCCCGGCGGAGGTCGTAATGTACGCATTTTCGAAGTACCCATTGCAGTTGTCCGATCGCGGTCTCTTGGTCTGGGTAAATGGTGCCAGGAGCAGGTGCACACTACTTCAAACCCTCTCTGACTTTGGGTGATTTAGACCTGATTCAAGCGAGAGGAACCGTCCCATGTGTGTGACAGGGAACTGCTGGTCACTGTATTAATAGAAATGTACAGTCAATGACAAACGGGTCGCAGTCAACCACATTCCAACATTGAATCTGGTCGAAAAGGAAGTGGGGACTGAGAGGGGTTGGCGAAAATGAGTTGGTTCTTAAGTGGTGTTAAAAACGAGTTGCTTGAACGCGTGTGTGATTTAAACAACCGAATTGCTTTTAAGACAATGTTATGGGACGTAACAGCGGTAGGACCAGCCAAAACGCAACACGTTTGTCGCCCAATGCACTGTTAGCTCTCCATAAAAAGTGCATTGCTTTTCTAACAAATTGAGATTTAGTGCCACTCAGACCATTACTGTTATGATTTTCTCGACTCAGTTATTTAGCGCGCGAAAGTTTGTATTAGGTTTGTCCGAAACTCTTACATTGATTGAAGGCAGTGTTTTCTTGGACATGTCTGATTTTTATCTTCATTAAAGGGATTTATTGCAAAGTATAATGAAGTTGACAGAAGAAATCATGTGTTGAAGCAGATGCACAATAGTGTAGTGGATCTAAACGCTATATTCAATCCAGGTGTGGTTACGAAATCAAAAAGTGATAAAAAATGAAAACAACTGGCCCACTGTAGTTCGTGGAGGTGCGTCGTTTAGGGTTCCACCACACGGAATGGAGTGTCCAATTGATGTGATCAATCGTGTAGTTCTTGAGTGATCTGGAAGGCCACAACTGAGATAATTCTGATGACAGATAACTAAGGAAATTTGCCGCAATAGCCGGTTGATTCCGCTAGCTTCTAACTCCCCAAAATCTGTTTACTAGCGATGCTGAACGCAGAGAGAACGCAAGGCTCGCGACCCGAGAAGTGCGATTTTTATTTATTGATTATTGATTAATTCGATTAGCTTGGTTTAAACGTGGGCTGTACATGTGCAGTTTAGGGAAGTTGAAAGCGTGAATAGCAATGATAGTTATGAAATAGAAAATACTGTACAAAACGCTACAGTAGTCTTAACTTCAACGTCTTAACGTGGTTTGGACTGCCCACCCTTGGATTCATACTATTCGGAGGTTAGAGAGCGGAAAATGTGTCGACTGTTTTATTGATTGGAGTCGATAAATTTAAAAACATGTGCACTGTGTTAGGTGATAAAAGAACAGCCATATTTTTTTAATTGCATAGGATGGCCGATGGTAGGTATTTCGTTTATTTCCACATAGAAATAGCATAAAATCTCAGCCTCTCAACGGTTATTCTTCTCACTGAGCTGCTATGTTTCCTGTAAAATCACACATTCGACTTAATCCGTCAAACCCTTCACCTTCCTTGGTCATTCATCCCAAAAACCACTCGAAACTCGGCCGAGCATGAATCAAATAACCGTGTCAACTCTGGCTGGCTCATGTTTCACTCACCCACACCAACATTGTGACTTCCTTCCATTAGACTGTGATATGTCCCGCTTTGTGAGACATTTACCGACCCATGTGACTCGTTTTATCGATCCACCGCGCACAATTCATGTAATTGTGGAAGCTTGGAGAGAATGGACGAAAACAGCTGTTTATAAAATGGACTTCTTACGAATCTCTCGAATTTTTCTTTCACCATATTTGCGCTTGATTGGTTACAATTCTCGTCCTTCAGTTTCCTGATAACTGACACCGCCTGATGGGCAAATTCCGTACCGGACTCGGCATCTTGATGCAAACAGTCAATGGGACGTTGAGCCACCGAAGCAGTCAGGTTGCTCGAGTTGGTATGATGGTTAACCTAAAGATAGTTATCATTTGACTTCATTTGTTTAACATCTGACTGTTTGGCTACCAAGTAACTTCCTTCAAAGGTTGTGCCAAACCAGCTGAACAGTGAAACTACAGATCGATACAATTTGCTGGTTTATCAGAATTAGGGAAGAAGACATAACGCGCTTTCTGGGGGACTGATATTTATTCAAAGTAAACTTTTCCCGTAACGAGTTTAAGCAGAGAAGTCAGATACAGTTTTTTTGCACAATGTATCTCTCGAGCACACTTCGCTGCATCTCATCAGGTACATACTGCAGTCTGTGGGTTTAAGTAGCAAAGTTCAATGAGGATTGTGAAGCCAAACAACCAAATCAACGACCACACAAACACACATCTATACACATGTTACCAGGATAATCTGGTACTGACGAACAAGTCTTTCTGTAGGCAGAAGGGTGGCTTCCATTTGCTAATTGCTACCGCCTCCGCGAACCGGTGAAGCCTTCGATTTTTTGTTGCGTAACGTATCCGAAACGCCTTCTCCAGGTTCATCTGGGATCGACATGTCAACAGGTGTCGAACGATCGATGACGCTGGTTCTTTGTGACTTATCACATACTGACTTGAGTTGAGCATTGTGGTATTTTTTATTCACCAACAAAACTATAAGTGCCGACGATTCCCATACTAGTTGGGAATCGATACTTTCAGTTCGGTATAGGAAGATTGAAGCTTGTGAGCGATCGAATGAACAGTTTATTCTGTGCATTTGCCTACCTCTCTCGTTTTCCTTTGCACTGACGCACATAATATGAGAACACAGGTGTGACAGTAAATCTCTAGTTCATTTTGATTAGTGACCTGATTGAGATGCACCAGTGTGTAGATGATGTGATGAATGACATATCAGTCTGGTGAAAGTTCGCATGCAATCGTACTCAATAATGTGCACATTTGACTATCACATTGTTCTTTGCTTTACATTCGAGCACACATATCCAGCGACTTAGTAATGACAACATTTAATGAGTCTATGTGACCAGGTTCAGTGTCAATTTTTGACAGCAAGCACTTGTATGTGTGTTCGGTGCATTGTGTGGTTCATGCAAAATTCATCGAACATATCAATTGGAAAAACGATGCAAGAAAAGCTTAAACTATTTGCAACTAGTGTTTAGTTCGATTCTTCAACAGACATCTCATAAAGTAGTAATGTGTACCATATTGTCACAATGAATGTTGCTAATTGAAAGCTTACGGGATGCTCAAACCACATGCACATTTGGTTAAGAGCAGAAGAAAAGAATATAGTTAGTACATAAGATCAAATGGACGATGATGGTTTGATAAGTAAGCAGCATTCCTCAGTGATCACGTGGGTGATTTGTATCGGGAGACAAATAGTAACAAAATTTATTTATTCAGACTGAGAAATTGAATACATAACACGCTGGGCTGACGATGATTTGGGCTTAGGCCTACAGTTTCGTACAACAGTAAGGTCAAGGGATTATACATTCTTGGGACGGAGTCTAATGTTAATCGGGATAGTGACAACTTATATATTTAAGAGATGTGTGGCATAGTTCACAAAAACCCTTGAAGAATAGATAGAACAGTGTGAGAAGGTGAAACCGAGGCATCTTTGTGTCTGTCAGCCTGCTGACGTTAACAATAGCCGTGCAACCCTGTTTGCCTCCGAAATTCAGAGAACCATCTTGAGAGATTTCAACTTGATATCTAAGCATGTGAGTGTGATATACAGACATTTTAATTGTGAAGAGTATACTGTTGACTTAGGTTCTAACATTTAGTGTTACAATACGTCCTCATCTCCTGTTTGATTACATTGGTTGTAGCAGGACCTACTGAGTAATAAAAACAACCAAGACTATGATAGCACTAGAGAAAGACGATGACAGTAACCAGCGGATGAAAAAGGCATGCGTATATATGAAACAAAAGACATATGTATGAGAATAGAACGACTCACAGTCAAATCGAGGACTGTTGAGTTCAAAAGATCACCACACATAAAAATAAGACAATGTCAGAGAGTAGGTTCAGATGACATCGAGTGAATAATTACACAAGATGGCAAAGCCTTGAACTTGGCAGATTGGTAGATACGCGGGGCTAAAAAAACTTCACCGTGCGATTAATTCGTCAGCCGAAAATTCATCTACAAGGAGAAGACAGAAGCGGTGCGCGGAAACTCCAATTTATTGTTGTTGCCAGCCCAATTCAAAAAATGACAATGATACTTTCAAACAAAGATACGGATGAAGTTAATGAAACGGTGTATACAAAACTTGCAAAAATGAACTACAAAATACAATCATGAACTGTGAACATTACACATTACTGTTCCTTCTGTTGCCGAGCCTCTCAGCATCCATAATATGCAATCATGTTGGGCATCTGGACGTAGCTCACACTGGATTCTACCGCTGTTGTGATGCTTTCAGCTAGTTCAGTTCCTTTCAGTTCGATTTCAGCGCTACCATTGGCGTCCCTTTGTCTTGCTTGACTGTTCAGAATTGTGTACTGTTTTCACTTTTCCCATTACTGTCACAGGTTAATAACAGCAATGGTTGTCAAACTGTTTCGAGACCACATTGTACAGGTCCGTATTCAACGAGTACTGATATGTTGGTGGCTGCAGTCAGCCACACCAACACCACGAAGGTCATATCAGATAAGTAAGTAAATATATGAACTGATAAAAAAAGTCCAAAAATCTTCCTTTTCTGTAGAGTAGAAATTGACGCCATAATGAAATACAAACAGCCGATCTGCCGTTCATTATCAACAACTGGAAAACCATGCATATTCGTCAGAAAATTTGGTGGTTCCAGGCTACTTGTATCTGTGGGCGGACGAAGCCTAGAGATCTTAATGACAGACAGTGTATCTCAGACCAAAAAGTACAACTTATCCACAAGTCCCTCCAAATACTTTATAAAAACTAACACACTGAAACATTCTTCACCATGTTCAACCTTATAATCAGACCACACTTGAAAATTATCACACTGGTTTGTCGTCTTTGTTTTAAAAAATCTATCCAATTATTAGAAGCTTTCACAGGCAGATTGCTATAAAAGTTACGGAACTCTGAAAATCATCCATCAAGACAGGTCAGCGAAACTTGGTCAGTTTTCAACGAACTACAAACGCCTTAGGAGTCATACACCCAGTTATCAACTCACATATCTCACTAGACACGACTGAAGGCCAAAAGGGTTATTCGTAAAAAAAATTAATCGCTCAATGAACACGCTACAAGTTTGGCATAACTTCTGCACAGCTACTGCCTGTTCACACTGGGACACTGTCCACTTCTGTGGTCACGACCGAATAGGTTGAGAGCTTTAAAGTTACACTCGATCGACACATGCGTAAGACTAGTTTATTGGTCATTTTGCTAGCCCTCCCCAGCGGGGCACTAAATGTGCTTATCTGTGACCAGAGGGGTGGCTGTCATCTGGGAATGGAAACACCCTCAACAGGTTCGGATTTGGATTGAACTTGAAGTGAAACAGGCACCAGTATCTGATGTTACACAACCAAGACAAACCATACATCCAGCAGCCTCAGTTCCAAGTCATTTATTGCCCTCTAGATATCGCTGCCAAAGGCTAGACAAATTGTTTTTTGAATGTGCATTTTTATATAAACTGAACGTCACCCGCACCTGACCGCAGCTGTCGCATTCCCACAGACTTTCCAAAGGGTCTCTTTCGAACTGCAGAAGCACTAGACTCGAGTTTCGTTCTCATTGGAGCTCGTCGTTAATGCATGTCCTTGTCATGGCCTGGACTAGAACTCCGGTGGCGCTGTTCATGGGGCAACCGTGTTTACCACTACGCTACTGACCTCAAATTGGGCACGACCGAACTGTCATATGTGAACACTCAACCACATTCGTTTGTGAGCAATGATCAGGTTGCCCGATCGCCTCACGAGGAGACAGTAACTGTCCTGTTAATTCCCATCGATAACCCCTCGACTAGGTGGTTGAGCGATTGCGTGGTTGTGCGTTCGCATACGATAATTCGGTCGTGCCTAATGTGCGGTAAATGGCGCAGTGGTAAACACGATTGCCTCATGAACAGCGTGACCGTGGTTCAAGTCCCGGCAGTGGCGATAATATGCACTACTGACGAGCTCTAATGAGAGCGAAACTCGATTCTAGTGATCCTTTTCGAAATGGGCCGACTGGAAAATCTATGGGAGTGCGACAGCTGCGGTCAATTGTGGACGATATTCAATCTATATGAACACCAAAATCCCCTACTTCTCATCAGTACTGTGTACTTTGTCGGATTGCATTTCTGTTAAAAAATAATGACGTAAAACTCATATGGCCATTCTGGTCTGCCGATAGAGACGTCACTGTTACCATAAGTGAACTGATAGATTACATGTGAGAGAGAACATTTCGGCAGGTTATGATTATGAACAAGCTGGGCAACACTTCTAGCTGTGAGTAGCACCCGCGACTTAGCCGCAGGGTATTTAGGAGTTAGGGTTCAGAAACACCTGCGTTTTAGGTACCGTACACACAGCAGACTTGATTGATCTTTCCTGGTTGTGAATGGTAAGTTTCTCGGGATATCCAGTTGTGAACAAAGCCTCTTTAAATCTCTCTCACACTGTAATCAGTCATCTGTGGAGACCTGTCGGCCTGTGTGAAACAGGGTTCGTACCAAAACTCGTTTGTAAGTTATCAGCTTAAGAACAGACAACTGTAAATACTGCCCACTCCACATGGCTTTGTGGTGTACTGAACGCTGTAATGGGTCATGCTGTCGTCTTGTGGGTGAAATGTCTAGAAGAGA
>LUCH01002013.1:78490-103891 GCA_013368495.1 Paragonimus heterotremus | reverse complement strand
CAGCAACCCGATTTCTTCCATAGCATTCATGGATAACCGAAACAGAGAAGGAACAGGACAAAACATTTGGTGCAAGATAAAGTTGAACGGATGAAGTAGAAATAGCATACCTCCGTACATATTCAAGATAGAGTGGAAGTGAAACACAGCAATCATACAGTTCCCCTTCGAGACATTCTAATAATACTACAGATATTCGCCAGTTCATATCCAGTAACCCGAATATATTAACATATGTAAATATGTATCATTTTTTGTTCTGTATTAATGTCTTACTTTCACATAACAAATTGAGTTCCGTGTGGGTTACTTCAAACGTCAGTAGATTGTCGTGATCTGTTATTTGCTGTCATCACGTTATTGCGCAATGTTGATTATATCAAAGAGAAAATGAAAGGTCGCCGTTCGGCATAAACTATTTACCGAAAATGCAGTGCCCCCAAAAGCCCTTCAGGGGTCCCTAAGGGACCATATGGGGTGTGCTATTTGGGACATGTGTCTATACTCAGATATATACGTGTCTATGGTCAGATATATATGCCCCTGTTTATACTCAAATATATATTTTATGATATATTTGATCATAAATACATCAGAAAATACTTATATAAGTATAGATAGGCATATATGGTGACTACAGTCATATGTATATGTATAGATGAAGACTATAGTTTTCATTTATAATTTGTGTACATATATATCCGTGATTTATGAATCCATATTTTGAAGTGTTTAGTGAAAAGAGGTTACTTAAGTAACCTGTGAATTCATGCGGATAAGAAACATGGATTTCTAGCATTCGAAAATATTTTAGAGGCATACGAACGAGTACATGCTCTATTTAACCCAATCCAGTGCACATGACGAATGACGACGAGGAGCCAGAATGTTCAAATTCTCGCACTGATAAACCCGAGGCTTTCAGTGGTTTGGTCTACGGTTTTATAATTTTAAAGTAGGATGTCCTCTTGCAACTACGTGGCAACCCAGAAAAGGAGCACACACGGTAGTGTACGCCCACAAAAGGGTTACTTTTATACGTGATAGGTCGCGTGCGGATGGGAATGCTTCAGCTTGCGAAGCAAATATATACATCCATACTAAACAATGCCCAACCGTACGCACTACCGCATACATCCCAGCATCCATACTTATCAACCCCTATTCATACTTGCTGGCGCATACCTTTTCTGCAAACCAGCAGGCGTACGTGCGTGACACATCTGTATTTGTAGAGGCTCACATGTATGTAGTCGCTGATCTGCTATCTTCCAAATAACTCGTGTCCAACGTGACTAATAACCAACCGTGAGACAGAGGTCATTATAGGACAAAAATCAGCACGTATTTGCTACGCTTATTGTTGACAGGCCAAAGGTAATAGTATAGTCAGTTTGCTGCAATGCATACAGCCTTAAACAACTTTACGTTATTCGCGAAGACTATGAATACTCAAATGGCCCAAGAACATAAACACAAACGTAAAAAGAAGAGTAAAAAGGGTGTATAGGTATAAATGCGACTGTCCTTCAGCTCTTCAGAAGTGGCCCTTCATATGATAGGTACCGTCTCAGGAAAGGAACGGTAGGCTAGCCAACCATTCTGTACGACGCATCTTGCTTTGCTTCTGTCATTTACTGTTTTTAGATGTAGGATCGTGTGTGCACACCTCAGCCCATGTCACCCATCCTAGATATCCTGCATTACAGAAGCCGTGTGTGAGTGATCCTCAATTCACTTATATTACAAGTTGCAACTGCTGATTCGGATTATACGGACGGAATCCTGGTGGTTACTCCGGAAAAGACTAAAGACCGTTAATTTTTTATAAGCGCACCCTAGTCACGTAGTCATCTTTTTTCGAGGGTAGCATGTTTGGAAAACTGTCAGAAGTTAGAAGCATGGAATTACGGACCTGAGAACTTGACCTTTATCCGCATATGGGATCGGCCGCTGGAGCACAGTTGCAGAAGGTGAGATAAATCATTAGATAAGAACACTCCTTTAGCGGTGCAAACAGTTTAGTGCAACCGTGCGCTAACTAAACATCACCCAGTTATACGCAACATGTATGAGATGCGAAGTAAAAATGCAAATGAATGACAGAGGCTCAATGTTTATTACACCACAGTTACATTAAGTTTCGAATAGCGTTAAATAACACCAACAAGTTGCAAGAGCTGGATAGATTCAGGACCTGGCTATCGAGCGAGCGGACAAGTTGGAAGTGTGTGACACCACTGGCGTGCAGAGGCCAACAAGCAGGCAAACATACAAGCGCGATCGCACGTAGCAAGCAGACGGCAGACAACGATCTTCACGACCTTATGTACACTGTGAACTAGAATTCTGAGAAGAATTTCACCTACCGCATAGCAGACGGAACACGGATGTCTCCAGATCACCACAACAGCAAGAGTGAACAAAACTGAGGATAAAGACAAGAAAATTACGGTGACGCTCGTGTGAATCTTACTCTTAAATGCCTCCAGTTGGTTCCAACTCTTTCTTTGCAGCCTTAATTAGGCGAACTGTCACGTTCCGCCTATTCCACCTAGGTATCGCATCACTACTAGCCATCTGTTTTAAACAGATACGCAAACATATACGCGTGCAGACGCATCTTTACACAGGCTGGCTTGCAAGGACATAGGCACTAACTACAGAACTCAGGACAATCACTTGCCGACACTCGCAACTATGCAACCAAACAGGCAGCAAACTGCATTCATACTTCAAACAAACATACAACAATAATACAAAGGTTACATCATCTCAGAATGTAAACGTTCCCAATCCTGGTCCAGTTTTACCCCGAAAGAATCGAAGGAATTAGCCGACACCACAGAGTCAGGTGGTTTGTTCTACGGAATGATGAAACTTCGCAAAAATATAGCTCTGAAGGACGTGCGAGTACACGGATTGCTTGGTGGCGATTGACTCCTTAAGTGAGACATTTATATATCTGAGAACACAGCCCCTAGTAAAACATTGAAACCACGCAGAACTTTATGCATTTCGATCAAGCCTTCACGAAGTCGTCTGCATTTCAGAGGAAAAGGATTAAGTTCATACGTTTCATTCCAACAACCATCCTTATGATTAGTTGTTGACCTTCAGGCATTTATATCTTTTTAATGTGCGGTTTTCAAGCCTGAAAGCAATACTTTAGATGCAGTCTCAAGAAAACCTTACACATTGTTATGGATGTACCAAGATTCTCGGGTGAGATTGCTTTTTTCGAGTTGGAATATGGCCGCTCTGGATTTTGCTGCAAAAGAATCATTGAGATCCAGCTGTATAATTGTCACATAGGTGATTCTCAAGTCCTCGAACTTCATCCATCCGTGTGACCCACAAACGCTCACTCGCCCCTGGGAGATAACGACGGGCTTTTTCTTTTCCGGAGGTATTTAAATGAATGCAATTACGAAGGTTAAGTGGAAGGTACAAGTCCTCCGACTATGCAGCCAGTTTAGTCACCTCCTTTTAAATGTCCTACCGGTTCTGGTTGCCGACACTCTTAACATAGTTGGCGAATATACAACACGGCGCTTTCATTTGATTAGTGAGGTCGTTAATATATATCACCAACAGGAGAGGTAGGGCCTTGTGGTACCCTGCTAAAAACCCTTTGGACATTTGGTAATTTTATGAAGCAGTTGGTTTTAAAAACTATATCTTCAGGTTCCAGATGGAAGAGGTCACGATGAATTGGGTTAAGAAGCTCATCCGCCACCGGACTGAATGATCCCGATACTTGTATGTGCCACTTTTATTTATGCACTCCAACTACTCTTTTTTTGCCAACGTGCTGATTAATATCAGCCAGTCTGAACGGATTTATCGGTACTTGATGGTTTTTAGTCTGATCCTCCTATCCGGGAAGTATTATTCGAGGAGACAATACACGACGAGGTTCCTTTTTCGTCCGAGAGCCACCTTCAGATATCTCCGTGCCTACAACAACCTCTTGTCGAAAATCTGTGTTTCCGATTAGACAACTTGGATCATAACTGAATTACTCCACATCCACACCTTCCCTGTTTTGTTTGGTCGAGTTTTGTCACAGAGCTTCTGTAGGGTCGCGCTAGCGTCAAGACAGACATCAATACGTGTACAGGCTACATATGGTTGCACTATTACTGAGTTACGCTGATGTTGCTTTCTAGGCGGGCAGATCTTCAACAAATATGCGAGAGTCTCCAGTATATCGTTAGGCTCACCGACCCGTAGGACAACAAACACCATCGTGATTGGAAGGGTTTTGCCTACCGGACTTGCCTAAAGATCGCGGTGTAATACTTCGCAAGAGTTACTAGCCGAAGTGATGGTCGTGTCTTCAAATGCAAAACTAGTTGCAGTAAGGGTGGATAAGAACTTGCACTCAACGACCGCGGGGCCAGTAGTTCCATCGTCTTTTGTGGTAGGTTGAGTGGGAAAACCTGGCTCAGTGAGCAGCTAATTGGAGAAATGTCCACCGGACGTTGTCTTCCTCACCGACTTGAACCTCAACGTAACTGGAATTGAGACTACCTAACAGCTGCATGCCTATCTCAACTCAAAAAACCTCTTGTGACGGTTAAATGCATGTTGTGTGAGCAATGAACACCGGACCTGAAGCGACCAAAAGCGTACAATGCACAGGACATCATCATCCTCATAATCACCATAGCAGTCATGTGCCTGAGAAGAAGGTGATGTGGATCGGGCTGCCGATTACCTCAGCAGTGATGTGGAATAGCCCAGAAGAAAACGCTACTAAGAAGGTTGAACATTAGTAAAAGAAGACTAAGCGGAAGGACTAGAAATTTTATGAATGCAGATACATCATTGACTGCGACACACCGCCATCTCGGATAGCGTCTATAACCAGCGATCTGAGTGATCAGGAGGACCCCATATAAACAGGCGACACCTACTCGCTTTGCTGAGTGGAGCAGTGGAGGCCTTCATATTTCGTGACCACGTTGTTGTTTGACTATCATGTGGTTTTACCCAACTGCTAGAGGTCTCAATATATGATGCCCAATACAGCAAACGCTCAGCTTGTATGCGGAGCACGTGACCCATTCTTCGTATATTGTGCAGCGCGATTAGTCGACCAAGCTTTGACCGAGCGTTCCGGATCGCACGCCGGCGAGCTGTCACATTGCTCGCGCAATCAGTTCATTTGATGTGGGCTACTTGGCACAGACGATGTTGGTCGAATACAGCAAGCCTGTTGATATCTACCTAGTGGACAGGCCACGTTCCCAAACCATAGAGCATAAACGGAACGCACATGTGCATTATATACTCTTCCTTTCGGAGACAACCGAACGTCTTTTCGACGCCACAGATGAAGCATTCTGGCAAACGCAACTTATGCCCCTGCTATTCTTGCTAATATCTTATAGGCGGCATTACGAGTTGACGAGATAGTGCTACCCAAGTATGCAAAACTATTAACAGTCTCAAGTGAATTCCCCGCAATAGAGAAAATGGAAGCGGAAATGCCCAGACGTAAGATGGAAGAAAGAATAGGCAGAAAAACGACCGTATCCATATTTACGCACCGTTATACAAATGTTTGAATACCCGAAGTGTAACAGATTTACTGGCGCGCCATATCACACGGTTGCGCAGTGATAAGTAGGGAGGCTTAAGATACGACCATCGAACGCACGATCAGGTTGAAAGCGTGTATAGCATCACTAGCGTATATGAACCAAAAAATCTGCAGGCAAGCAAACGTGATCGTACGCATAAACTGAGTAACAAACCAACGTTTTTACCGTTCTGTGTACAATTAGAGAAATTATTTTATACCTTATGCAGCAGGTGAGAAGGAGTCATTGTTGATTGTAGAGCGAGTGAAGTGGACTCTTCGAAAAAACATGCTTTTGAGTAAAACGGAATCCTTTGATTAGGGCCAAATCTTGTCTAAGAAGCTGACTATTTCAATTCCACAACCACGGAAATACTATCAAGTGGTCTCCGACTATCGGCGTCTTACCCGAACTAAGCCCAATCAGTGGTTAGCCTGAAAAATGAACAATTCGCTGTTTCCCTACATACAGGATTCCATTTGACTGAATGTCTATCTTTTTTGAGTGGGCTGCTTACTAGTCCAGCTGAATTTATGTCAAGTCACAGGACCTGGAAGCTGTAGCTAAGGAATTGTTTAGTTACTTGCGGTTGTATTTCAGATGTTCTACGTTTGATGCAACAGTCTGATAAGATGAAATCTTCGAAGATTTTATTTTGAATTGATGTAAGTTAAATTGAGAACAAATCGTGCAACTGCACTATATCATGAAAATGCTAGCAGCTGATGTGATATTCCATGACAATACAAAAACAACGACAGTACTGCACTGAGAACCATCATCCTGACCCTGCAACCAGACAGCCAGGAAACGATGAGTTTAATATTAATGGATACGACAGAAGGCCAAATAAAAGTAACTAAACAAAGAAAAATTCTGTTATTGGAGGGAAGAACAACATAGTATCAATTATAAACCGTATTCTCAGAACACTCCATCACTATTAATATTAATAACCGTGCGACTCGCCGTGAATATTGCCACAACTGACTGTGACCACCTGAACTTCAGTTATCCCATACAATGTTCAAGAATACTAACAGTCAACAGTGGTCTTGTCTCCGTGCAAACTCTGTTATATTGATAATCTTTATCAACTCTGATGGCATTCTGCTTTAGTCTGTTACGACTCTGCCAACAGCGAAGTTCGTTTCCAGTGAGTTCTGAGGTCGCCCCTTTAGCGAATTAAGATTAAGTTCTCATGATGGTATATATGTTCCCTCTTAGAAGCTCGGATCTTTATAAATCTGAGAATCCCTCCAGCGTAGAAGTCATCTCATTAAATTCAACCCTTTACCCTCAAGTGATAAAAGTCTGGGAGTTATTTGAATATTTTTGAATATCTGCAAAACGCCTAGTAAACCCTCTTTACGCTAGTTTTAGCACCACGTTGTCATTTCTTATTGGAAGGTTCCATGCTTGTACTGTGCAATCCAGATATGGTCAAAAGTTCACTTCATACAATTACACAACATATCTATGTTTTCCCTCTTGCATTCACCTTTCCCAGCCGCTTTACTGTTGCGTTTGCTTTCTACAGCGGCTTTGTGCACTGCCGGTCGGCTTCAAAACCACTTTTGATGTGAACGCCTGAATCCCGTTTGATTAGCTTTTTGTTAGCTGATTTCCCGGCAACCTTGATTAGTCTCCAACCTGCTTTACAAATAGTTGTTTGCAGTTGGTTAAACAGAAGGGTAACTCTACCTCGATAGGCTACTTGTATAACCTATCTACACGTAACTGTAAGGATTGACAGGAGGAGTTGTCTAATGGATTTACATTATCTAAAACCAAATAATACGGACAACTCGGAGGTGTTGCCTACTATTTATAAAGATAATAAATAATGATGGCCCCAGAAAGGATTCCTGTAGAACCCAACCACATATTCACCCCTGCCTTGAGCTGGTCGCTTCTGATTTCAGATAGAACTTACAATCTAATAGGTGCAATTTTTACGTGTAATTAGCCACGAGGCTGTGCAACACATTCTCAGCTTCAGAACAGGCAACGGACAATTTATATACTCAAACGTTTTACAGAAGCTGAGAAAGTAAATTTCAAAATGCTTTCTCTTCTTAAGTTTATCATTATTTAGCCTGTGAAACACAAAAGACTGGTGGTGTATAGTGGTTTCTTTATGATTCCGTGCTGGTGTAAAGAAATGGCTTTGCTGTTTTTAAGATATGTTATTCCCAACTCTCTGTTCTGAAACCCCAGCATCACATAGGAAGCTAACTGGTGTGCAGTCAGTTGCCAGTCCTGTGAACAGGGACGACCACAGGGAGCTTCTTGTCATCCGTAAGGCAAACGGTTTCGACAGGCCTGTCTAGGATGCCAATTAGTGGTTTGGCCAAACTGTAAGCTAGTAACCTAAGCATGAGCGGGCTTAATGCATCGGACCACGCCATTCTGTTAACTTGAATTTTACTGAAGTGGCCCTTTATATTCACCGCTGTCACTACGATATCTCCCGTGTGTATGTTGATTCTTTCCAGGATGTTACCGTTCTCGAAATTTCTTTCATCGTGAAACGCATGAACGCCTGAAAGAAATTAAGTCGGACATCCGCCTTTTATTCATTAGTCCAGGAACTTGTAGTTTATTGATTAAGCTCGAGCAACATGTCGCACGACAGCAGCCCGTTTGCTGCCCCATAAAGACTCCTTGGCTTGTTCTGTGGTGGTATTTCATTACTAGTATCTTTGATATGAATGATTTTGTTCATTCCAAAAATAGTTTCGAAGTTGTGAACTTGTGTTCTAGTTTCGATTTCTCGTAGCCCAATTTATTAATGTCACTACTGAAGTAAAGTAACCTATAGACGAGCTACGTCCAGCCAGCTCATGTTAAGGCTCCTTATTTTAAATTTTGGAGTTGATATTTAAAAGTGAGCTCGATGTGATTCAAAACCTCAGTACTGATGCTTCTTTCGAAAGCACTGTTTTGTTTATTGTTATTCAGACTTCCTTCATGTTGGTTGTTGATCCTACAATGACACTCAGCTTATTCAACATCAGCTATACAAGTACGAAATGTCACAGTTTTTGAGGTGTTTAGCGTGACTCTTGAAGGTAATTTAAATAATAGCCCACTACTAAACCTTGAGAACGTCCACCATGAGGCTTGTTCAACAGGGCTCTCAAAACGTGTGCTCATGTCATCACTCAAAGGGTTTGTGCTTTAGTTCACTCAGCAGTAGCTTAACTAAGCGATGTACGATGCTGGGAACGTGTCGTCGGCGCCTGCTACTGGGTTTTTTGCAAGCTGCAGACATTTTCAAGTTCACTGTATGAATTTAAATGACAGAGTTTCATGAGCCATTGTGTTTCACTCCCGACCTAATTATTATGTTTGTTCATTGAGTGGTCGTGTGCTTTATAAAACATGAATATCAACCGTTGTTTTCGGTGTTACAGAGTGAAACGGTTCTGCAAGTGCAAGGTAAAATCAGCCTATGGATGTGCATCCTGTGAATTCTAATGCTAGTCCTAAATAGAAAAACAAGCACAATAAATTCTAAACTACATAAATATATATATTTATATTATACATTTCATAGCGTTCTATGATACAACATAGTTATATGCAAACATATATCAACAATTATTATAGCAATATTATAATTCAATTATGTAATGCATATAATGACAAACATAAAGATATATTTTCGTGAAAATAGGATACTTTTATTAATTCGGCCTGCACTCACTGTTCTTTATCCTAGAACCGCTGTCGAACACGACGCAGTGTTCAACACACCAGTAAAAGGGACCGATTATTTCCGGATTGGATGACATAATTTCTAACCTCACATTGACCACTAACATGACCGACCAACTGTTTTCCACTTTTAAGCGGTCTGTCTCAAATCTCGATAATACTGTGGGGAACACTCCCATGAAGTTTCAATCCAAGTTCGATGATTTATTCAGGGGCAATCGTTCAGAATTCGGCACACAGCGCAGTGCTTTATATATTACCACGAATAAAGAGGAATAAATGGTAAATTCAGCAAGGGTCCTGCATGTAGCGCACAGAAGGGAGGAGGGAAGAATTTCCACGCCAGTGTAAATAAGATACATAAATGCGCCAAACCAAAATGCCTCAACAGGAATGGTCAAATTATACAACAAAATGCCAACAAAAATTAAACCACTGTAGTAGGCCGTGATTGGTTATTCTAGATTAGGTTTTACATAACGACTTATACAGCTTATATCTGGTTGTGAGTACCATATAATTAAGCCTGCACTTTGTACCATGTTTCTATGAGTTTTATTTGTTATTAACAGCACGGAAGCACAGTCTCCTATTCATTACACATTTCTCCACAGAGTTCCAGATTGATTGGTAACAGTGCAACAACTTATTCCTAGCTTCTAGTCTTAATTATTTAGGGAAACAATTGTGTTTTGAGGCAAATCAGCAAACTACTCAGACTAAGACGGAATGTATGAAATCTTCTTGGAAACTTGGATTTTAACCGCTATTGTTATTGACTCTTTTCTTTGTGACTATCTGTCGGACCTCCATTTCGCGTCCCAATGGAAACCACAAAATCTTTCTTACGTATCTTGAGAAATCACCTGTACACTTGTTCGTTTGTGTAATGAAATATGCTGTGCATACGACTATTTAGCCTTCGTCTGGTTGCACCGCCCACTTTCTGTACTGCTCTCAATTCGTCTGTGTTCTTCAGGCTGGTTAACGTGTGTGTCTTACTGACACCAAACGGACGAGTATGTACCCTTGGTGTTTGACTCGCTGCCATCCTTTCGTAGACTGAGGCACACTGCTTGAGAGGCGACAGTGTTCGTTGCGCCGTTTTTTCAATGAAAGTTCACTCAGAAAGTCAACTTCAGTACGGTGTGCATTCAAAATTTATGAGCTTTCTAGGTGCTTTCTAGGTGCCTTATGACATGAAGTGGGTGGTGTCAAAGAAGTATTCAGTTACTGGTACTTGAAAATCCTGCAAACACCAACAGTAAAAACTACGAACTGTTTCGTGCAGATTAATGAAGTAAAAGTCATGTATCTGCAGGCTGCAGTTAATTTAATGCGATGGCGATGGGATGAAAAGTGAAACTTTGACGGACGTAAAATTAAATGAAAGCAAACTGGTGATATAACGACACGGACGGCATTGGACAGCCTTCTTTATTTCCTGAATGATCTTGTCAACGATGTCACGTGAATTGGACCCCTGTTTGCAAAATACAAAGGCCTGATGACAGACGCCATAATTTCTCCGGGGGGGGGGTATCTAACAAAAATTGTAGTGTGAATTGTAATTTCTGGTCAAGTCTGAGTGTCTATGGTTTTTCCACGGTCCCACATTCTTAGAGAAGTTCCAGAGGCGGGACGAAAGTGGTAGCCTTAAGGGAGTAGCCCTATTCGGAAAAAATATTCTGACGAAACTCCTTTATATACCGCCAGTGAGCAAGCTTCTCTTAGTTTAAACTTGACAAAAATCACTGTTGACAGTGTGCAGTCGAATTTTTTTCAGTGCTTATCTTACCACAATCTCTCCTCTATAGAAATGAACTTTTCGCTCATAGATGGGCCGAGCGCCTTTGCTCCGAAAAAGAGGTGTACTGTCGACCAGCTGCTACTAAGGGTTTAGAACACTTCTTCCGAACAGCACTCGGAATGTGGTATTCAGTCGGCATCAAACGAAAAAACACGTCAAGGTTTGCATTCGAATCATACAGTTCCAGCATAGTGTCTAGAACAGTGATAAGTATTAGGCTTTGGCCCAGTTTGGGACCAGTGACAGCAACTTAGAGTAGAGGTAGACCTGTGTCCATTTGAGGGCACTCAGAAGCGCACCACGCGAAAACTGTACACAACCTTGCAGTACGTTAGACAACAACGGAAAAGATTCAATCAGAACGACCGTGACGATTAGAATGATCGACAAACAGAAATTGGGGCCATCCACTGGGAGCAGGTAGTTGCCCGACAGAAGAACCTGGCACTGAATTCATATGAGGCCTCTTATAGCAAGCACGCGTGAAGGAGCACACATCCAGAACAGACAAGCGGAAGTCCGTGGTTACAGCCGGAGTCCATAGATAGGCCACACGGCCGTTGCCCATTACACAAGCCTTTCGTTAAAAAATGGCACTGATGTGTGAGCCACTCCATTGTGATTTTGTTCATTACAGCCGCATTTTGCAAACATGAACTTTTGATCAAATTCTGTTTTCCAATCAGCAGAGAAAGCATAAGCCTTTGTGCTTCTACTCTGAAACGTAAATATGTGTGTACGTATCTTTTTTGCGAATGTCAAAATGACCAGAAAGCGTTCGGACATCAACCAGATCTTAACAGGTTCTGCGCTACATAGAAGGTCTGTCTGATTGAACTCCTATTCTTTCGACAGAAATCCTAGTGAATGAGCACAGAACATTAAGGGTATTAGCCGTAACTGTCGTAGTAAGCGGCAAATCGAACCGAATCAGGTTCACCACCGTTAAAACTGACTGAGTGAGGATGTAAGGGAAACTATCTGGTCGTTGTGTAATCTCAAATTGAACATCACTCACAATTGATCGCAGCTGTCGCATTCCCATAGGCTTTCCAGTCGGCCCCTTTCTAAAAGAAGCACTAAACTCGAGTTTCGCTCTCATTAGAGCTCGTCAGTAGTGCATATCATCGCCACTGTCGGGACTTGAACCACGGACACGCTGTTCATGAGGCAACCGTGTTAACCATTGCACCACTGACCTCACGTTAGGCACGACCGCTGTGTTTCAGGTCAGATTTAAGCCAAAAGAAAAAGAAATGTCAAAATATGGGATTCTTATAACGGAACGAAATAAACTGGAATACTTCACTGGGCTTCTCCTTTTCGAAAAGCTTCAACAAAAATGACATCATATGGTAATATGAACAGGTGATTTGTAAACGTACTCCTTGTACTTGCAGTATATTGATTGCGCTTTTGGGCCTATATTCACGAAGAGTCTTAATATCTCCTCCTCTTGTATTGCAAATCCAATTCATGTGATGAAGATTACAGTTCGACACGATACGTGATCCGTCTTGTACAAAACTGAAGTCTGAGAGAACCCGTTTCTTCTGTAAGTACAGGGGCAACAAGAGCATTTTCGAGTTCTGACTCTTACAGTACGGTTTCCACAATATTTCATCCGGTGCCAATTTCCATCTAGAACACGAAGTTACTCTGCCTCGAAACACTAAGCATATATGGAACAACGGTGGGCGTCAGTGTGCTGTTTTTCACGTGCAGTTCTACGCTCAAATACCTTGTTCAAACTATCAGCTCCTCCTTCGTTCAGTTTGTTACATTCGAGTGCAGTATTTGGCTTTTAGTCCACTCTGTTACTGGTAATCATACCCTTGTATACAGCGTTCAATAACACTGGATTTTCGTTATTTTTTGAGATTGAGGTGAATACATAGTGAAATTTGTGAAGACGGAATTGGAAAAAAGTATATCCGTTTCCTTCGTCCTCAGAATTAAAGCTGACTACTCCGGTCTGGTGGTTCTCGTGTACCTTTCACAGTCATGTTTTACCTTAATAGCTCCAAACCCATTTAATGAGTGAAGCACAACACCACCGTCTCGTCTAGAGCGTTTTGATTCACTCATGTGTGAGTATGTTCTCAGGTCAGTTTTGTCAGGAGGAAAACTATTTTCACTATTTTTCCAGGGTGTACACTCAGTTGCTTAATCAGGCGGAATTCTTATTTGTATCTGTCAGGTTTTTAAGAGGCTTCTTGTTGATCGGACAAAAAAACGCAAATTGCTTTCAGTGTAAAGTAAGAAACGAAACTCGTCAGAATTTGACTGGAACATGGTTTAAGGGTTAGGAAACATGAACTGGGAAATAGTAATGGAATACTTTTTACTGTCTGACGAAACCTTTTCTTATTTGTGATGGTAGTGAGCACTTCAGTGATACTACTTGTTTGCCACACGGTTTTCTTGGAAAAATCACAACTACAATGTAACTGCGTGACTATCTGTTTGCAGTATGCGGCTTGATCTATATAAAGCTGCCGCTCAACCTAATGTCTGTTCTGTACGGTCATCCATAGATGTAATGTTCGCGTTGCTGTCTCAAAATTTCGACTCCTCTTTAACTATTTTCGTCGTTTGTAAATGATTCAATTGGATAACTTGTCTTGAATGATACATTTTGTCCTCTCCAGAACGTTTACCGTACTTCAAGTTTTGTCCCACTAGGCATGGAGTGGTCTTTGTCGGATGCGTACACCACCTGAACCAGCCAACTGTCTTGACATATGTAGAATAGTTTCCGTCACGTTTCAACTTCCAAAGGCTACAGTTGTGGCACCTATAGTTTGTAATTTTATCCATGCCCAATTGTCCTCCGTATTGGTTCTCCCTTTTCATAATGACAACATTTATAATCTTTTCCTGGTGCAACAATTACGCCTTTTGTTGAGGCAGCTGAACTGACTTCCTGAAACTCCTAGCCTAAACATTTCAGTTACATTCACATTGTTGCGGATTCCTGTACCTGGTTGGAAAAACTCCGCGACGACCATCCCAGTTCTTGCTGTGCATTTTGTCTTAATCACGTTATGCAGTTCCCAATCCGAGCACCGTTTGTTACGCACTCTTTAATGAACTTTCATGCCTACTTCTGTTCTATTGGTGACTATTCATTTTTATTAAGGGTCTCTTCTTGACCGATCCAATTTTGACGATGTAACTGTTTGCGTCACGCACCGTCCAAGTGGCCTAAGAGACCAACAAGTGAGTGTCTATCGGCTTGTCCCGACCCACTCGCCTTCATTTGTGTAATTCCCTTTTGACTGATTCATATTAATTTTATTCACCAACATAAACTGCCAGAGATAGTAACTTACCAACTTTCACTTGGTCTGCGAATTTTAATCTTTGTCAATTGTATCTCCGGTCCCGCTCAACCCACTGGGTGATTATTGTGGCCAAATTCCCTGTGAACGTGAACAATCGAAGTTTGTTGTAAGATTCGCACCACTGACCGCGTCGTCACTAGTACCGTAGTGAGAAATACAGGTTGTTGTGGATTTTGTGACCCAATTTGCCTGTTAATCGATAAACGTTTCGAAGGATAACGTTCCAGTATCGCTTACATCTAAGCTTTTAATTGCCTACAGGCCTCTCTAAATTATCTGTTGGATTTACTACAAACACAGCAATATTCTCCAGTGCCACTTGAACTGTCAGGAAAACTTTTGATGCTAGGCCATCTGTAATCTGCACAAAAGTGAACATGTTTAACTCGTTACACGAAGATCAGTCTTTTATTAAGGAAACGTCACTATACCCAGCAGCTGATTTTAACGAGTCATTGGGCAGTCGTCCAGAACAAACATCCTCAGTAGTATGTAAAACATTTCCACGAAAATTGTAACTCTTCGTTGAGTGTACTTTCTACCTTTCCGATGTTTAATGATTAGGTCATTGTGCTTCATAACTGTGAGTACTGGTATCTCTTTCACACAGCATCTAAGTGAAATATTCTCTGTCGTAAGCAAATTTCCTATACCGTTCAACGAATTTCACTGTGACTGAAGATAAAACAATCTTCCCACTGAACACCCCAAACCAAGCACGGTTTATCACATTAAGCAGCATTTTTAACTCACTGTCAGAATGTTCAGTAATGTAAACTTGTTGTTGAAGGCGATTTTTGTCAATCTTACTGAGCGTGTTTATGAAATCAGACATCGTATTATCTTCTCAATAGTCAAGTTCGGTTTTTTTCAGTAGTGCCATTTAGACACAACCAAGGAATGGGACTGTTTGGCTATAGATATATCGATAGGTAGAGACGAAAGTGACTGTCAATGGCTAGATGTAGAGGCGAGAAGTTTGTGAATGCGAGATTAGAACTGTGGTGTTATCGGTGCATTTTGGGTAGGCGTTAAATATCCTGCTATTCATCTTCACCGGGTCACTGCCTGTGAACAAGTTGATGCAAACTGACTTTCCAGACGCTCGACTTATACTCTCTAATGGAAACAAATGATTGTCGCTTTAGTGAACCCTATGGGGAACGTTGACTTCTCGTAAACTATGGGAGTGAAACTCAGAAGTTTCGTATGCTGTACTGCCCATGCTGGTTTAGGGCATATTGAACTTTCAGTATATTCTACTGAACAATGTCTGATCAACACACCAAAAAATGACAAGCTAACCTCTTTTTCAAACTCAGGAAGTAAACAGAATTTTATAGGGACGGAACTGAACACTCGAATCACTTGTTTAAATTGTACTACAATTCTTTCAACCAACGGTATTCCAGCAATATAACGCTTGATATCTACACCTCACTGTATCACCCTTCTATATATTTGTATTGATTTGAATGGTGGTTGTTTGTTTCTGATCATAAACACGCCAGCCTAATTACAGTTACGGAGACTTTCCATGATAAAACCATCCATTTGTTGGGGCATACAGACGTGGAATAAAATCTCGCACTTTCTGTGCAGGTTAAGAACAGATTTTCCAAACAGTCAAACCGGGATTGGAAGATATAAAGAGTTGGCTAGACTTTCATCATACATTAGACCTACCATTCATGTTTAATAAACAGTGTAACTGAACGAAGAATTGACGTCACTAGAACGTACTGTGGTTGTTAAAGCGTTATGTTGTTCAATGTTTGGGGTTAGTAACTTGAGGTATAAAAGAGCAGTTTTGGCCAAATGGGCGTTGAAACATCAAGGCTGACCTCATCTTATCCTTGTTATACACAATCACGTAGTAGTTAGATGAATATCGTGGGCATACGAGATATTTTAGTTTTTGGTCAATAGCACAATCATGTAACTTTAGTTTTCATAAGCTTTTAGTGGCGACTTCATCTTCCTGTGCTAAAACCGTGTAATGAAGTGTCAGCCACTCACGACATATCTCTGTCTTACATGTTATCAGGTTTACTTTCATTTGTTCAGTGCTATTTTTTACTTCAATGCTTTTTATTTCCTTAATATGCTTCGACCGTAGGTTAGGGAGACTGGACCGGAAAATTTAGTTTCAGATGGGTTGCGCACACCATATACCATATTTCCACACTGTTGTGACACCAATTAACTCTGAACATCTTCTAGGCCCCATCATTGGTTCGTGATAGGAGATGAAAACGTTGACAAACGACGATCAATCATTAGATGCCACAACTTTGTCACTGAGTGTTGTACTCACAAGTTCTTTATGGATCAAACAGTCAGTACCATTGCTTTTTAACAGTACCTGAGAACTATCGTGTCAGTCGACGTTGGTGTTTCTGCAGACTGCGACTAAAAGCTCAGGAAAGCTGACTTGAATCTTTGGTTGTGTACTAAAATTTTTGCCGCACTGTTGTCTGACAGCTTTTCGATCATGTTCGTTTCAAAGTTGCACTATCATTTTAAGCTCTTTCCTCAAACATGTTGACATTTCTTGTGAAGAATGTTGCCATTATTGAGATAATATAAAGAAAAGCACTAAAGACGGTGACAGCATTCATCTCCCTGTCGTGCGCAGACAGGTTGTTTAAACTTGGTCATTGCTCTATGTGGGAGCAGTATTTAATAGATTGTCTATTTGGGCTGTTTTACAAACCAAACCACCTGCTACAAAACCTGATTTTGTCTAATCATAAACACCATCCTAAATATAATTGACTAAAGCAACAGTAACACCGTTATCACCATCATTGTCATCAACAACAACAGCTGATGTTTTTAATTTGCAGAAAACAATCAGTTGACCCCCAGGTGAGTTCAGTCTGAAAGATTCTCAAAACGTGTCATGGCGACCTTGTTAGGCGTTCGTTTCATGCGTGGGCTGAATGCACAAATCCGACCATGGACACTGTTCCTCCTGTGTGCTTAGCCAGTGGAATAATCTCAGTGGAATCAATGCTCGACTTTTCAGTAATTGATTTTAAGCAGTTTTTATTCGTTGCATGCCAACGTATGCTTTTTGTGTGTTGATAAGCTGTGGATGATAATATATTCTGTCGCCTAACTATTCTCTCATCCATCCCATTTGTATTTTTCATATGCTTAATGTTGCAGGTGCAGAATTCTGTTATTCACTTCATTAAAAGTTTTTGTGTTTCCCTTGGAACCATTCAACAAAAAATCAGAGGTACTGACATCTATTGAGCTTCCGAAGTATGTGATACTCTTACGAAATCAGTGAATCTATGAAACCACGTTTGCAAACGAAGAAGCTTACAAATTGCACGGATTACGAACATCAGCCGTCTGTTCGCATCTAGGGCTGAATCCTATGGATTTTTACAGAAGCATTGTACATATTTGCAGACACAGCTATGGGCGAAATAAGTCCTAGTCGATTTCACACACGAAAACGGAGAACGCAAATTAAGGGGCGCAAACGATCGCCTGCTGAGATTGCTCTCAACAGTCGATCGGGCCAGCATGGTCAGCCAAACATGCAACCATGAAATGCCCCGTCCCAAACAAGTCCAAACATTTGGATTGCAACAATACCCTGCGACGAGTGTGCGTGTGGTGAATCACATAAACTGAATCATCTGTCCCGTACACAAAGAACTTCCCGTCAGTATGATGCACAGAACTGGCGTATTGGTCTGTCCACATTGGTTCGACTGTACACACAACTGCTCAACGCGCAGTACCTCAGCTTCCACTTTACTGTTAAAATATCTTGTCTATCCAACAAAATGGGTTCATGTATAAGACTCAAGGATAAAAAACGAAACGTCACTTATGCATCTTTGTCAGATGTCCAGGAATGACGACATATCACTAGGTTCAGAAACAGTATTACCGAAAGTGAGGGGCCCTGCTTTGTTCTCTACAAAAAGCGCCATTTTCTGTTGCAGATAGTTACTATAGATCGAACACCACCACAGAGACGTTTAAACTGGTTTGTCTTCCAGTCAGTACTCTATATGATCACTCGAAATAATAATGGAACTCTTTCATACACACCACGTGCCAGCGGTTTGTGAAAGTCGATTGCATTTTGTCCTTGTCAGCAATGAAAAATGCATATCGGAACTCAGATATTTTTGAATGTGGTTTGCATATGCACCACAAAATGTGGGAAATGTGTATCTTTCTGACTGCGTTTGGGAGCATTCTAGGTGATAGTTCACTAATTTCCCTTCTCTTTGGTTCACCAATTTTAAGGTAAATTTTTGGCATGATAGGTCACACTGGCTTTCTTCTGTACTTATACAAGTGAAACGCTCAGTTATTGCATTATTATAATCTCACTGAGGAAATACAGTTCATGGCAAATCATATTATAGCAGTCAGCATAACCGTTTTAACTTCAACTGAACCCTCTATTGCATCTCAGACTTTCAATCGCTTCTCGAAGAGCTTACTCGCTTGTCCAATTGTCACCATATTCTACTGGACCATCACATAATTGGTTCAGGATCCGAAAATGAGTCAGAAATGGCGGACGAGGTATCATATTTAACAAACGGTTCTCGGTGGGTCACTCCTGCAGACTTGGCTCAAGCACCTAGAGAAAATGTACTGAGCGATACGGAACGGGTCGAGGCTCGCATTTGGTTGGCAGCTCATATTGCAACCATTGAAGTTTTAATGCGGATCTATTTGTCCAAACTCGTGACTCAAGGAAACTTAATATCAACTCTGAGGTATGTAATTCTGTGTCCTTTGAACTAATTGAGCAAATGATTCCCTAAAATATTACTAGCCAATGTCTAACATACACAGTTCCGTCCATAGGTAGTTACCTTGAGCTACTCGGATGGAACATTAATGTCAACCTCCGTGTACGTACATTATGAGTCGTCATCATCCTTGCTGTCACCACCATCTCCTTCGTCCCCCTTCTTGTCGTCGGCAACAAAAACAACATGTCAGTGATCCATACAGTTGCTAAGCTGTCATAAAACCGTGGACAGCAGAAAGTGTTCTAATCTAGGAGCATCAATAACCCATTTATCAGAAATATTTGCATAATATTTGCATACATCCAAGAAACAATCAACTGGCGTGTAAGTTAAAATAAAGCGTCACCTCCAATACAATTTTCTTACGACTTCCACTGTCGAGCGACCTTAACCACATTTATTACAAAGATAGTCCAGTCAAACGATTGTGGTATTCACGCCACTGAAGCCAGTCGGTCGCCGTCACTCCTTGTGTCTGCGACCACCGAATTTGTGAGTCACCAGGACCCCAGTAGAGGAAACAAACTCAATTTACACTGGCTAAATACGCATTTATTAGTTTGCAGTTACTCATTTGACTCTACACGTAATTACCACTTGTCTACGTGTCATACAAATCTATGCATCAACCACCGGGTCCTAACAGCCTCTGATTATTAGTTTGTCCAACAGTGGATACCGTTTTGATCTTGTGTAATAGATCGTTATCTATTTCTATCCCACTTCAGCACCGTCATAGGTCGTAAAGTCAGTTCGAAGTCACTATCTAGTCTTCACGGAGCGGATGGGGCCTTATTTTGGTTGGTTGTCACCGCGGCCAGAACAGTCAGTCTTCTTGGAATAAAGGTAGGTGTTTTGTGAGTAATCATAAATGTTTATCACCTGAAGAAAATGCACCTTTTAGCGCTAGGAAATTTTTACTGGCCGTCAGATCTGCTGGATTAAGCTGTCTAGATGGAAATATTCAGGGTGCTGTAATAACCAGGATGACAATAAAGGAGGGTTATTTTTTCCTCTTGGGTAGACAATACAGGTTGTGTTGCCACTGAACCAGTTCTGTTTATGTGATGAAAAATAAGCTGATCACCTTAGAGGGACGTTTTAATAGAATCCAGATTAGCAAGGAACCAATAATTTTGATTAATTTTCAGCTAGAATTGTCAGATAATCTCAGACAATTCACGTTCTTTCACTACTTAAAGTGGTCAAAACTGATCACTTCCGTCTACCTTCGCATACCTGAAATTATTACAGAAAAATCAGAATTGGCAAATGAATTTTGGTGACTTAGATCTTAACAACTAAGGCGAAACCATGAGATCATCGTTGATTTTCAACATACATTAGAAATAAGTCATTTTATCAGTACACTATGAAGTATTTACTAAAAAGCAATGAAACCACTTGGTCTAGCGTAAAAACTCCGAGAACGAAATAAAACCATTTACTGAAAGACTAATGGTGTTACAGGAAATCATATATCGTGCAGAAATGCTCCAACGTGAATAGCTGAATGACGGAAAGAACAACAATTCAAGAGATTCCATAAGTCACAGAAGAAAATCGGAACCTTCCTCTGCGATAAATGCCAAAGACAGTCGCATTTTTGTTTTCTACATTCAGTATAAGTAAAAGTTCTTATATTTTCCTAGTCCGTGGCTTGGCACTTGACTCTATTACCAAGGATATAAGTACTGAGCTGCAAAAAGCTGGACGTTTCATTGGTGAGTGATGGCTTCCACACAACTGACTGACCAACTTAATAGGGAAACGCCTTTCGTCAGTTGATGCATCCACAGCTCACTTGCAACCGATCCGAACATTTGAGACTTAAGCAAGTTCTCCTAAAAAGCAATAGACCACTATCTCGACTGGCGGCGGGACCTTTGCATAAGAAGCATAATGTTTACGATGTCAACCACAAGTTTATTTTTTGTTATGAAATTCACATCTGATTTTTTTTGTTGCCTACTAAGGAAGAAATAACTGCTGGCTGATTTCAGCTGGATAGAAAATTGTACCACGCAATGAGTATACATTTGCACATATCTCTTTTGGTAAGATTTAGTGGCTTTTACGGCTCGTTTTGAACAAGTCGGTGGCTTTCTTTCACAAAATGTCCACCAATAAGGAGTGTGTAAAAAGATTTTTCTTCTGTAAAATGGCATTGTTTGTGCAATCAGTCACTTAACGGTCTCGAAACGACAACAGCTGGCAAGCAGCTATTACATATCGGTGAAGCTTTACAAGAAAGAAACAATTTAGAAATATTCTAGACATTTCTTTGCAGAGTTGATAGTCATCCAGAATATACTGCAGAATATGTTGGGTGTAATTGCTAAGTAGTCTATGGATTTACAGTGACTTTTCAGAAGTACCAGCTATTCCCCAACGGTCAGTGTAAAATCAGCACTATGAGTTCCGCCATTTTACAGATAAGGCCTTAACACTTTCTTACGCGTGAATGATGATTTTGTATTTTTTCGTAACTGTCAAATTTTTTTTAAAATTTCGCCATCATTTCTGACTCATGGTACTCTTGACGACGATTGCTTTGAAATTTGCACTCTACAGGAATTCAGCGAAATGTTTCTTTTCATAAAATCTTCGAACACTGAATAAGCCATAAAAGTGTTCACCTTCTTTTTTGATAGGCCACACTTATCCAAAGCATTACAGACTTTTGAATAATTTTTTAACACTACTAAACTAGCTGTGTTAATCATTGCTTTCCAAGCATTGCAGCCACAACGAAACTCTAATAAATTTTTACATTTTTAATGTATACTCACCTTGAATGGGCTAGCTTCAGGCGTCCTCCTTAGTGACAGGTTCAGGTTATCGGTGGTTGGTCCCTCTTTATTGAGGGTGAACCAGGTGAACTTGAGTGTAGCCCACCTACAACATTCATTCTCAGCAAGTTCATACACGTTGACGACCAGTGAATGGTGTAATCAATCGTTCGCTTCAGATCTTGTAGATTCCACAGTAGACACCGTTGACATGACAGAACACCAACTCTGGCACTAACTAACCCAGGTGCGATAGGCATGTACTTCCGTCCACGTTGCTGTCGTCGTCGAGCGCTGATTATTGACGTTTCTTTTGAAGGGAGTCAAACTGGAGCTTAATGGTCCTTTTGGTGTAATCTTCATTGAAGCAGCGGAGGAAGCCAAACAATCCGATTGACAGGGCTCTACTATGGAGGATCACTGAAAGATAGTATTCCAGAAAACGTGAATGAAACTAGAACCACTGGGATAAACGTATAGCTTTTGACACTCAGCAAGAGGAACAAAAATGCACATTAGGATGAAATATCCGTCCTGCCTTTACTAATACTCGCTAACACAAATCCAAACAACAGCTTATCCAGTTTCATAGGTTTCTCATTAGACCGAGTTACCATCCAGACGTATGAACCAATTTTAGGGTGCATCAGCGGAGACAGATGAATATGTAAAACCTTTCTTTCACAAACAAACCTACGTCTAATAAACATGAATCTCTTCTTGGAAACCAGACTCGATGCACATTTATATTTGTAATCAGCAATGACGACTGTTAAATCTTGAAAAACAGCGACGCGTTTTATTTTCTCAAGTTTTGTTGTTCACCGCTTTCTTTGTTGAGACAAGATAAAAATATTTGAGGTTGCTTACTCATTCTTAAGTAGCCATTTCTTTACAATTCTGCAAACACCCTGGCGGAAAAATGCAATCAACCGTTTTCTTGCACTATCTGTTTTTTTATTCACCCCGGTTAATCATTCAATGACAAGCCAAAAGAATTTTACAAACAACTATGGAGAACATCTATTCCGTATGAACAACTATCTCATATACTATAATCATTTACATGATTAGTATAGAATGCTTCTGTAATTTCCGCTCACAAGTGAGATATATTCATTGGATATCTTACTTCAAACTTCTTTAAACTCGCATCGAAAAAAATTGTCGATTAGACCACCAAGCCATCAAGCAACCGAAGTACCAGTGACGAACCTACGAAACATTTAATTGGGTCCATGCACATACAACGCTGTGCTTGTCACCTGTCCTGCTAAACAGACTGATTGTTTCCTTTGTACTTCTTCAGGGGATGTTGTTTACAGTTCGTTGAATAGTTCCTTTGATGGAATTAGGTCCAGTTGTCAAGTTAAGCCTTGGTACACTGCCTATTACAGTGTGAGCTGATCATAATATTCATTAACTTTATCGGTTGGATAATACAGTTGGTCACCCCGAGCGTATGCAATGTCATCTGATGTTCACAAATTCTATATGAGTGAATCTCCACACTTCCTGGGGTTTTGACAAGTACCGTGGGTGTTCGGAGGTTCAAATTTTTCCCGGTCTGAATGTTCACCTGGTGGTTTCATGAAGTGAGCAAATCGAATCAGAACTGACGTGTGACTCGAAGGTGCTTTGGCAAGGTGAAAATAAACACACACCCATACCACCAATAAGACGGGTTTGGATCAACCAATTCCGCGTTGTGAGTTTGAATAGAAAAGATGGAAACGATGCATGTTTTCATGTTTTTTCCCCTATATTACCATTAGTTTGTGCTCTTAGGGCCATCGCACTTCTAACTAACACAGTGAACTGTTCGTGGTGTTGATTAAGTTGTAATTGACGCCAACCATTTTTTAGACTGCATGCAGTAGAGACACAGCTATTTCTGTTCGAACACATCTCATGTGGTACCAGTCTCTATTCACACTAGTGTTCTACCTGAGCAACAGAGTCAGTAGAGTTCTGAAGTAGCCCGACACATCAGTGACAGGCCAACATACTACTAACTTGTGAACGAAGTCAATTTGGAAAAGTTGGTGTATTTTTTCGCAATGTCGTGTCAAACCATTGTAGGCCTCAGCGAATGAGATGGGCGTGGAGTGCATGCACTATCCATCGTATAAATCACATCCTGCGACCTAAGCTTTACCCAGCAAAGCGACAGTCACAGTAGTGTGTGAATGAGTTAACGTTTCAATAGTCCACTTCGTTGGGTGGTCTTTCATGAAACCAAAACCGAGAATGGACGTGGGTCAAATTGTACCGTACTGGAAAGCAGTACGCTCATTGCTCGTTCATTTTTAGTGGTCAACAACTTGTACGATCTCATTAGGTGATGTTTCATTTGCTTCAACTGTTGAGTTTTGATCTAATGATCTGTTCAATTTGTTGACAGTTGTTTTCCCGGCACGCCAACTGGCTGCGCGCTGTTGGTCGTCGTGTCTAACCACATCTCTCGCGCTATGATTTGATTTCTGTATCGTTTAATTATTGACGGGTAAATTTAACCTTGCTGATTGGTCTGAAGTAACTTCTGTTTCAACCACTAATCAGCATCAGCTAACAGTACACATCTCGTCGAATGTACGAATGATGCGGCAAGCTGTCGACATGGTTTGAGAAAGTAAATCAAGACTACGATTAACCGGACTTTTGATGTGCTTTCTCGAAGCACAAGTATGTGATGGATGTCACTATATTGAGATGGAGTCGATGTTAGCTGTAAAAGGGAAAACCATTACGTAAAAGTTATCAGAGTGGTAAATTGTAGAAACCTTGGTGGTGAAGGCTGCACATCTTTTTGTACAAGGAATGATTGTTGCTTATACGTGGATCATAACATTTTTGATCGTCGTGTTTCTGCAATTTTTTAATTGGGTCTCAGCAGACGAAGCCGAATGATACGACTCATACAACACATTGTAATTATGGTCGCTTTTGACTCCCCTGTGATCATAAGTTGCGTGATATGATGGATTACCTTTTGATTCTAGGTAATGCATCCATGTTGAGCTTCCTAGGAAATTGGTCCAAAATTAATCAAAAAGTAAACCTATGAGACAGGACACTTCAAGCGAATTGAATTTCAATGCGACCTGTTACTTGCTGCGTTCTGATTGGGCTGCTATTTTGACATGCAATGAGCATCCACCCAGTAATCCGTTTTTAGCCCTGACAACCGGAAGCTGTCATCGTGCATCCAACCGGTATTACGAAAGCACACCTCACTGTGTCCAGGCAAGACAGTCCGGTACTAGGTTAGTAAATATCACTTAGCTCACGATGTCACGAGTGAGTTACAAACAGCTGTGGCTTCGACTGGCACCA
>LUCH01002013.1:31730-77067 GCA_013368495.1 Paragonimus heterotremus | reverse complement strand
TTGACCATCGGGATTTCGTTTCCTTGGTTTCATTTACCCAAATAACAGAGACTTCATAATGCGGTTGTCGCCCATCCTACGAACGTGATCTAGCCAGCGGAGCTGACTAAGAATCATCATGGCTTCCATTCTATCCATGCTCACTTGCCGAAGTACCTCAATGTTCGGAAGCATGTCTGACCACCGAATACCCAGGATGCGTCGTAGACATTGCAAATGGAAACGGCTAAGATGGCGCACGTTCTGCTGATACAGTGTTCAAGTTTCAGTGCTCTCAGTCAAACATAAAATAGGGCTGGGGCTAGAACACAACCCTGGTCCATACCAGTAACTGTCAAAATCATCACATGTCGATCCACACGACTGTAACTTCGCCTTGATGCTCACATGCAACAGTCTAATTAAATTGACAAACTTATCTGGACATCTGAACTTACCAAACACCGTCCATAGCACCCTACGGCTCACTGAATCAGACAGTTAGGTGAAAACCACGAAGAGGACATACAATAGCTAAGGACGTTCCCGACTCTTCTGAGGCTGTCGAGCAGCAAACACCAGGTCGATGGTACTGCGACTCTCTCGGAATCCATATTGTTCCTCAGGAGCATTGGCCTCTAAACCGTGCGCATTCAGTCGGTTCAGAAGGATTTTTATAATCACCTTTCCTACGCAACACAGCAGACTAAAGCTCAGAAAAGCTGTCGGAGAACTGCTTGCTACCTTTCCCTTTAAACAAAGGTACTATTAGAGCATCCTTGAATTCTTATGGCATTTCTTCCTGCTCCGGGATGGAGCGAAACAGCTGGAGCAAAACACGTTCCAATGCAGCTACATCTATACAATATTTTTGAGTCAACTTTCGACATCAACTTGGATAACGCAGCAAGCTCTCCCCAACATGTTACTAAGTTGTGGTCAGAATATGGGAAAAAGAGATACCGACAGGAAACAGATTGGGATGGATGACCTGACCATAAATCTGGGGGATGCTATGTGTCGTCTAGCGTTCTGGCAACAAAACCACGAAACGACACATCACAGAATACAAATGATGTGGTAAAGCTGAAGACACAACACAGTGCTTCCGGTTCTATGAGAACATTGTTGGGTTTATATCAATCTTTTGATAAGTTGAAAACCTGGTTCGTTCATGAATGCGGCACCTTAGTATCCGCCATCCGGTGAAAAAGTCGTGATAGCACACTATTAGGAAAATATTGTGTTTCAATATCCCCTATCTACACTCCTCTATGCATATTGGTTCCCAGTTCTGCGTTTCGTTTCAAACGCTGAGAAGTTTGTCAACATTCAAGTATCATTGATTCCGGGACATGGTCGACAGAACACACAGAAACGATGAGGTCGAGCGATGTGAGTTGAAATGCGCGCGCATCCTGTTATTGGCTGGCGGGGCTGAGAATACAACAGTGTGTTGTGGCCGTTCCCTAATTCGGCTCAGTTAGGAGGTCCGTTTTCATGTAAGCCCTTTGGGTAAGCCTTGGACTTCTCGTAAAATGGTTTGGACTCTGTACGGTGTATTCCAGTATACAACCAAGAAGCCATCAATTATGAGAAAAGTTTGTTTCACGATGTGCCTCTCCATTTGATGCGGTTGACTGCGACGTGTTTACCCTCACTCCAGCTTTTGTGTTCATACTGTGGCCAGTAGCTCCTTGCGTCATCAGCGCATGGGAGGTATTTTATTTTTTCTTACTTACCCGTGCTTGTTTGAACTTGCAGCATTTCCCCAATTTCTCCTGCATTTCTTGCTCATGTTTGAGGACCGCGGTCCGTTGACTGTAGGTGTTTTGGTCTTTCCTTCAGGTGTCCCCCGAGCTCGGCGAGATTGGGCCTGACCACCTACGCGTCCTTTTGGACGGCGAGGAAGGTTTAGGTTCATCGTAATGGATTACCGTTGTTCCAACAGAAAAATAACGGGTTTCCCAGTTGTGTTAACACTTGTAGCTCATGGAGATCCTTTATCCATTTGACTGCCTACTTGCTTAACGCACACAGTTTACGACCCAAGCATCATGTACACAGAGCAGATATTGATAAACTGTGCCCCAGCTAGCCTTATAACTGGACGTACATGAGCTAGTTCTGTTTATCCCCTGCCTCCATTGTGTGCATGCAGTGCATGTTTTGCAGGCTGAGTGTACATGCTATGCCAATGAACGTTACGCATCTCATTCACAGAAACCCTTAAGGACATTGGACCGCCAGAAACCGACATCAGGACACGTGAGCCCGCGCTATCGGAAAAGACTAAATGGCACAGTATGAAAAGAACAACGAGGATGATGTACAGTTTTGTCGAAACGAGTTTAACTTCTTGTGCAACGAGAAGTACTTCAAGACCCAACTCGACACATAAGTTTGGTGACCCCAGTGAAATCGGCTCTAACTAAAATTCCGTGTGGAATAAACGAATAGAATTGCTCTGGTGAATCAAGTCATTACGCGTTAGAGCTCACTATTTTCGGACTCATCAGTAGCATTTTGTTTACTCTGGTGACGGGAAAAAAATTACTAACTAATGAACTAGTATGTCTAATTTATCAAAACATAGTCAGGACAATCGAGCGCAGTTCTGGACATGGGTTCACGTTCCTTGCCCAGAACTGTGAGTGGTCGACATGACTGTGATTTAACCACAAGCGGAAGCGGTTGGACGTTTTCTGTACGAAAATTCAGTCATGCCTGATGTGAGGTCAGTGTCATAGTGATCAACACGATTACCCCACGAAAACGTGATCGGAGGTCTAGTCTTGGCCTTGGCAAATTCATGCACTACTGACGAAATAATCCAGGAGAAACTTGAGTCTAATACTTCTTTTCGAGAGGGTCTATGGAAATGCGACACCTGCAACCACTTATGACTGGGGTTTAGTTTTTATAAAAGCTAAGTTCGATTGGTCTAAGTTGAAGGTCCCATGCTACTTACCAGTACGTTTTACTGGTTTGAAGCCGGAAGCTATTATTGACTTGATCTTCGGACTACACTTCCTACACGCAGTACACTAACAGCAGGTTTATATTCACTGTATAGAAAGCATTCTCATGATGTGTTATGAATGATCTGGTTACGACAGACGGTAATCAGTACGCGGAACAATATTTACGGGCGGCTGGGATGCTTCTTTTTGTGCCTCATGTCATCAAATTGTCACGCGATTTCAATTTTCCATCAGGACTGTGCGTCATTCCATGCATCGTATATACCGTGGGTCTGACGGCTTGTTTGGGGCTTACCGAGCTACTTTTGTTTGAATGCTAAAATCACGTCTGTTTCGCACAGCGATAACAGATCTACCGGAACTTGAAGCGCCAGTCACATTAGGTTAGTCACACAACAATTGCCAACGCCGAGACCACTGGCAATACAGCTGGACGACTTGAAGTGATGCCTAACTGATGCCACATTTCTCGGAGCAGCTTGTGTCTACGCGACTGGGTAACGTTTTGCAAGTACATCAGCCTAAAGACACTATGTGTAACTAGGATGACCTCAACCTTTTGTTGTGACTATTTTCCGTACTTCTGCGAATGATTCATTCGACGTAACTGCTAGTCATATTCTGTCAAGCTAATTATGTTTAACAAGCATGAGTTCTCAAACTGGCTAAATTCGAACATGACTAATTTGAACATGACAATTAGACGGCGAACACTGGTAGACACTAGCTTTCCGGATTTACCTCCGAATGTCAGAAGACAAATAACGTAAAATATTTTATTCTGACTTGTTCCATTAATCCGCATAAAAACCATGAACAGTAAGTCACTCTTGACAAGTATGTTATGAATGACCTTCACCAGAAATTATACAGTGAAACCGAAGAAGATCTAAGTTTCCTGAATAAAGCTTTGGATCACGTAAAACAGACTGTAGTGGATTAGTCGCCGTGGACTCACTATTAGTTGTATTGAAGTGATATGATTATAAAGGCTGAGATCAAATCCAGCTGAGTAGGTTCGTCATTTATGCTATGGGGAAAATCACGAAAATAGCTTACTACCGCTGTATTTAGTAAGATTTCTCAGCTGCGGTGATATGGGAATGGGCGTACACTGAGTACACCATAATTGCGTTAGAATGCTACAGTTTATGTTACTGGTCTACTTGTACTGGTAAGCAGATATGAAGTGTTGGCATCTATCTATGTTCGTTTTCTACTTGGTCTACATTAAAATCTGCATGTTAGATCACGTGTAAGAAAATGCCGTGCTATCTTACACTTTATAGTGGAGCAAGTTTTCGACTTTGGCCTGTTGGAAAACACTGCTGTGCAGTGTATATCATATGATGACAAGCGATATTACAGTTCCGCTGTTTGAAATATACAGCGCTTTTCTATGATTTTCCGGATTTCGAAAATCTAGCAGTGTCCAACCACACAATTGGTTCAAACAAAACCTACCCTAAAATTACTGGCCCGCACATGCCGTGTTGTGTGTGACGCGTCTATGATCGATCGGGCAAACAAGGAAACGGGTGTGGCCATGTATGTGTGCACGAGTCACGCAAACACTGCCCTTGTACGTATGGCCCTGGTTACTTTCCTGGTCTTTCTCATCTGAGACGTCTCAAGTCCGGGAAGGGGGGATCACTTGGCTAGACAAAGTGCGCATGTGAATAAACAAAACGTCAGTTGCTATCACGATAGAAAGTGAGTCGTCTTCTGAGTACACAAGAGTGCTTAGTCAGACAAAAATGAGCACGTGATACAAATTAACCCACTGTAGCTGTAATTTCGTTGCTGGAAGACTACCGTCCTTAAACGTACCTATTGACCGTCCCATAATTATAAAGGTCGGGCGCACACTCCACGCACAACGTTCTTCTGTTGATGAATTTGTTCCCCTTAGAGTAAAGCTACAACTCGGTGGGCTTGTTTTCCTTTGTTCGTTCACAGTATACGTTTGCGACTTGACATCGTCCAGCCGGTGCAGTTTTCTATGGTACAGAATTTAGCTATGGCTTACTCCGATGTGCAACAGGTTGCAAATGATTCAGACAACTGAAAGATTCAGCAAATGTACCAAGAAGAATATCCTGAAGTTGTGCAGAAGATTAGACAAACCAACTCCAAGCAGAGATATGTTCGAGATCCTCGCTATCAGCTAGCTGATCGATACAGGTTTAAGTTGTGTGTAGTTGAACCTGAGATACCGTCTGACAATTTGTGCTCATTTGGTATTCACCTGCACGGCAGTCTAGATAAGTACTAAAGCAGCTGTTGGACAAAGAGTTATAATCGTGTCTCCCGTCCTTGAATTTGAAGTGAGGCTTGAGAGAGCCATCGAAACATAGACCTGGTCATTTCGTTGATGCCACATTATTGTTCGTTACTTAAGATTAAAGAGGTATTTTTGCGTAATCAATGATTCACTCTAACTTAGACGAGTGTATTGTCAATCAGTCTAAAATAGTAAACCCAAAGACCAAGCCAATAGTGAAAAATAAATTTAAACTGACATCAAGTAAGGTAGTCATTCACATATCATGGACTAATACAGAAATGATGAGTAGTAGGGGATTTGGATTTTCATATTGATTGAACACCACCCACAATTGATCGCAGCTGTCGCATTCCCATAGACTTTCCAGTCGGCCCATTTCGAAAAGAAGCACTAGACTCGAGTTTCGCTCTCATTAGAGCTCGTCATCGATTGGAGTTAACAGACAGTAACTGTGTCTCCTCTCGAGGCGATCGGGCAACCTGATCATTATTCACAAGCGAAAGTGGTTGAGTGTTCACATATGATAATTCGGTCGTGCCTAACGTGAGGTCAATGGCGCAGTGGTAAACACGGTTGCCTCATGAACTGAATGTCCGTGGTTCAAGTCCCGGCAGTGGCGATGATATGCACTACTGACGAGCTCTAATGAGAGCGAAACTCGAGTCTAGTGCTTCTTTTCGAAATGGGCCGACTGGAAAGTCTATGGGAATGCGACAGCTGCGATCAATTGTGGGTGATGTTCAATCAATATGATAATACAGAAATGTTGGATGTTCAGTCACATCGGGCCTCAGAATAAGCATGGAGGAGACCTCATCACATAGACAGGAGAGGATAGAGGTCGATCAACAGGTGGGGATAGAGAGTTATACGACAAATGGAACCACTGGAACGACATGACTGCTGCGTGGCGATTTATTTGAGAGCAGAAGCTATTGGCACCTAACCGGAAACAGTTGAAAGATGATGATACAAAGTACATTTATACTATATTTGCCTTACATTAGCTCATCTAAATTGCTAGGAGGAAATGGACTACTCTTTGTCACTAAGGTTTTCTTTCGCCTTTGAGTGACAGTCAAGTGTTTCTTCATTAGCCTCTCTCCAATATCACTGCTACGAGGTTGTTTAAAAAACCACCGTAGTGATTACCGTACATAATGCACACACTGGTCTCTCAATACTGCTGAAATATGAACCACGCAGAAGGTAGGAAGCTGGGATCATTTTGAGTGATCCAGTGACATTAAAGCTATAGACAAATATAAGCTGGGTGGTCGTGCCATTCCACACTATCTCCAACTCTTTACTAACTGAAATCACAAAACTTAAAACAGATGGATTTGACAGCTTATTAAAAGAATATCTATGGAGATGATGTCGTCAACAGTAAAATTTACCTGAACATATTTTCCATATGTATATGGGTATCCGAACTGAACAGTACGGCCGTAAACGGTTATATAGGTTATCAAACGACCCCCGGCAATCAAATCCTTCACACTAATGTAATCCTAAGACCGATGTCACAGTTGTGTGATCAACCATGAAACTTCAGCGATGTGGAAGCTCTTAGGCTAAGTTATAGGCACCTACTTGGTTGACGTTAAGTTTGCGATTTGTTTGCACGTTCATTATGAAATAATTAGTCAACTCTTCAAAGTTTTGTTCAATACCTGAGGTATTCACATTATTGTAGCTAACAGCCGGTTACCCAATACAATTGTGAATTGCAACATTGACCTTTTTCGCGAATGTCCTCGTTTTCGACAATTTGATAATTTCTGTTGTTTCCAGTCCTTATAGAATGTTAGTTTGATTCAAGGGTGATCTTAGCCTGTGAAATAAGAAAAGTGTATTTTCAGGAATAGAATATTTTGCTTCAAATGTTGTAAACAAATGCTTTTTCCACAGGATTGTTCGGATTGGCTTGCGGTACATTTGTTAGATGACGTACCTTGTCCCCAACTTGGTTCCGTCTCCTCAACCACTACCACTACTACCACCACCACCACTTTGACTTCCGACTCACTGGACCAAACGGCCGATCGATTTTTACGTGGGTTAGCCATGGCCAACTTGCTTGCACTAACATTGCATTTCTACCGACCGGAATCGGCCCCCGTCGAAGGCAAGTCCTCTCTCATGTCACGTGCAATGCTTGGAGGGCACTGTTCACAGTCCACCTCTGTGGGTTTGCAGCGTGCACTTTAAGTTTAAACGACCTTTCTCAAAAACAATGGTCCCATGGTGTTTTAGGTGTGTTCGTCTAACCATTTGGCGGCGCTAAAATGTTAGCTAGCTGATTCACCTCACATGGCGTTGTTGCACGTTTCCATGACTTACTGGTTCCGATTTAAACTAAGATTACTGCTAGTTGTCATCATTTGAATTATGTCAACCATTATCTATGATCAGAACATGAACACTTTCAACCAAATGTGATATGCAGAAGACTCAGTCTCAGTTACCCTAGTTGTCTTGACCCAGCGTGATGAACAGCCTAACGCTTGACACTGAGATCATCAAAGAATTGGAAACGGCTGAGTACATTCTTTTGCCGATCTTTATCTCTAGATGTAATCTGCACTAGTAGCACCTGCTGGAATTGAAAGATAATGAACATTTATTGAAAATGGTAGATTTTTTCCCATTGAAACGAATTGACTCGTTCGACTATAAAGAGGTTTTTTCGAAGATCTCGGATGTTTCGGGTAATGTTTTCGCTCAAATGATACCAGAGCACTTTGCGTAAGTACTACTCAGGCTGTTCGAAACAGACCAGACTGTTGGTGTTTCACTACTGCTAGCTAGTATGATCGTTCAGAAGTGTAAGGTGGCTAGTGCGTGGCAAAATCTTTGGCATTTCGGTCATTCACATGAATCCAGTGTAACTTTCTTGTATCTGTCCCTCAGGGCAGAAGTAGTACTCAAAAGAAATTTAATTTTGTATTACATGTGCTGTATTTGAGAGTGGTTCTGTGGTACATCATTTGGGCCGATTTCTCCCAACCAATTCATCTATGGGCATTTCGTTCTCTGAGCATTTAGGCCAAAAGATAGTTTACGAAGGACGATGCATTCCGAAGGTAATCCCTCCGGAATTAAGCAACAATTCGAGGGAGTTCTGGAACTACTTCAGAGTGATGCGAACCACTCGTACATGTGATAACGTTTATGGAAAATATCTGGTTAATTTTGCGCTCAAACGTATCAAGTACAGATCACTAATGAGTAGTCAGAGATTTGGTTAATTTCAAGCTGAACCCAACTCACAGTCAACCGAAGCCTTTGCAGTTAGACGGACTTTCCGGACAGCTTGTTTTGAAACAGAATATCAGACTTGAGTATTGCTCTTGTGAGATCTCATCAGCTGGTAGATACAAGACTTATACTCTGAGTTCCGTGTGCTTACCGTTCAGTCAATTGTTTTTCTTCACCTCATGATTCAACATCTAACGGGATATCGCGCGGGTTCGATTAGAAGTTCACAACATCCACGTCTCCGGAGTTTTGTTAACAGACTACTTACCACTTGCTGACAAAGCTAGTCTGAACGTGTGTGCACGTTACGGCAGTATCCTCTAAAAGCTACGTCTCCAGTACATTGTTTTCCCAACTGACAGCAAACGACACTTGGCTTGCAAATTAGTTCGTCTGACGAACTCCCCTTCGGGTCATTTTGAACATGGAACCACGAACACGTACAGTCATTTGCACGACTGACGTGCAACCACATACACTGGTAGACAGTACGTTGTCACTCGCCTTGGTGGAATTTCTGACACAGTGCGTACACACTATTCCGACAGTCTCTTCTGGTCCATCGTCTTCCCGGCGGTGAGAGCTTGCCCTTTCGTTTCAAACTTTTGCCTGTGGGTAATTTACAACTTGTGAGTAGCATACTACTCGCAACGAAACTGCCTGTTATACAACACTGTGACCATTACCGACAGCAACAAACCAATACATCAAGAAAGGCCCTCACTCAAAAATAATTTTACCGGAGAGATGGGAATTAATTTAAGGTGACAGACGCATGAGTGTGACCATTAACCCCTGATGGACTTGATAATTTTTAGTGGGATTCACAACCGGAATACGTTGCGAATAAAATTTAGTCAGAAAACGGTGTCGTACAGGAAATCCCAATTAAACCGCCTGCAGGTCGTTCAGTAGCCTCGTGTGAGTGCAGACCGACACCTTAGTTCCTTTCGTAAACCAGCACCATTCGTTTATCCATCGGTTGAACAGTCAGCTTGCGTTTCTCCATTATTCATAAAGAGTGTGATACATGAATATAAAAGAATAATTCATGGTACAAACATTTAAAGTTAAGTAATAAGATCAATGCGGATGTATAATTTCACACTTGAGATTTTGATGAACAGTAGGGGATTATAATTTCCGTCAACATTGTACATCACCCATGATTGATTGCAGCTGTCGCATTCCCATAGACTTTCGAGTCGGCCCATTTCGAAAAGAAGCACTAAACTCGGGTTACGCTCTCATTAGAGTTCGTCAGTAGTGCATGTTCTTGCCACTGCTGGGACTAGAACTCCGGTCACGCTTTCATGAGGCAACCTTGTTGACGACTGTTCCATTGACCTCACACTACGCCTGACGGAATTATCATGTGTGAATGCTGAACTACTTTCGATTGTGAGTAATTATCAAGTTGCCCGATCGCCTCGAGGGGATACACAGTAGTTATCTTTTTTACTCCAATCAGTGACCCCTCGACTACGACTTCTCTCCAAATTGAAAACACAAAAATCAATAAATTGTTGGGCGGTATTTTTAAAAATCCACATTGAGAACAATAAGTTATCGTGCTTCTAAGGAGAATAACGTTAGTTTTTTTGGCAATTAATCTATGAACACCTCAGCCGTTTGACTATTATTGGTGAGTATTTCACTTGTGATCATTGGATGTTCGCCTCGTTGAGAATAGTCTGACATCTGACTAAAGTCAAACTCCTTGCAGGGCATTTGGTTGCCCGTGACCTGTCCGTGACATCCGTGTTCCATTGACCAACGTCTTTTTTCGTGCAGCTACGGTCCATCTCTTCTTGGCAAGCCGACTACTATACGTTGATATTACAATGCTGATGATATCAACTCTACACGATTTCTGGTATAAAATTTTACAGCAGCAGGCTTCTTTTCTGAAGATTTTCGCGCGTAAGAACTTTGATGCCCAGTGAACAAAAACACAGTCGTATTGACCCGTTAGTTGAATGCTGGTCACTGAACCGAGTCTTTTATACGATTATGCATCGGCCTCACTGAAAGCCATAATTGGAACAGAACAGTTGCTAAAGGCTTTGTTGTTGTCCAATAAAAATATTATTGCCACTGTGTCCATTCTTCTTAGGAGGACCGATAACATCAGTGGCATGCGGCAGCCTGTTGCTTAATGAACGTTCTGATGGCCAGCAAAGCTGCACATAGCGTACTATGTCGCCTTTCCCGTACTCAAAATGGTACGTGGTCTGTGGATTACATGTGCGTAGTCTATCCTCTCTTGGCCAGCCAGTGTGCGTGCAGGCCAGTTTTTGAAATGTTAATTAAACTTTTCGTGAGCTATCCCGTTCTCATGTGATTCCCATCCTAGCACTATGATATCTCCGGCCCCTTTCATCCCGACAGTTTAGTCAGGCTGTTCCATAGAATTATCTCTGCATCGATCAGCCTCATGCGGTCGCTTTGTACTGAGTTGGCCTATCACAAGAACTTCACCATGCCCCGAATTTATATTGTCCCCATTGAGAGCGGTCTGAAATTGTAGCTGAGCAACGACTCATCATTCAATTATGTCGATTTTGAACACATTACATGTTACACAACGTAGTCCGTACAGTTAACAGTGGAGATCGTTAAAATACATAGTTCACTCTTCAGTGATACTTTTTGTTTGAGCCAACCGGGTGGACAGCTAGATCAACTTATTGCATATAAATATCGGAAATCACGGAGAGTTTGAAGGAGGGAGAGTTTCAAAATATATTACTAATCCATACAATGCAGTAATACCTCATTCATCGGGAGTCAAGTAATCGTTAAAACAGTGGCTTCTTCATTCATATGTTTGGCCTCAAGTCACACGTACCATAAAAATAATAATCATTTGTTTGCGAGTAATTTTTTATTTTCTTTCTTGGTACCATTGGTTTTTTCGAGTGAATTGTCTTGTATTCCTGTCATGAAAAGAAGAGATGTGCATTAGTGAAAAATCCAGTTTTTTTTGTAAATAGTCACTTGGTTAGAAGACTGTTGGTCTGATTGTTCTGTACACATTTCAAGGCATTGTTTGAATATCAGAAACATGAAGGGAACAGTCACATTCTAAACTCAATAGCGCTTATTAGGTGAGCACCAGTGAAATGTATAAAACAAACAAAAGTTGTTAACTTCTCAACTATATCCAAACACTTTTATCAGAGATGCAGTCGAGAAAAAGCTCGACAAATCAGACCTCTTCTGTGCACTGTACACGTGCCGTATAGTGAACGAATATCTGGAAAAAATTTGTCTCTTTCTGTGGAAATATATCATCAGGACCTTGTTTGGGTTGGGTAACACTACGGAACGATCACTTGTACATCATAAAGATCTAATCTCTAAGGCTTCTGTGATATTGTGAATGTAAAATCAAATGTATTGAGGATAACGCCATTTACACAAAGGAACTAAGTAAGCAACTGAATGTCTACGTTGCCGAACACAAAAGACACGCACTTCTCCATTTGAAACTACACGCCAGTTTCAGAACCCAGAGGTGGATTCGATTATCAAATCACATACATTGTTGGGAAACCCCAGAGCGTTTTAGTCAGTTCGCCTTGATTAATAAAGACATACCTACCTACGTGAAACAATACTGTGCTGAATCTCGTGCAATTCACACTGAACATGCATTTGTCAAACATACTGTGTTGTGCTGTGGACTAATCAGTAACATCAGAAACGGACGTCTGTTATCGATGAGATCAACTTCACTGAAGCTCAATGATTATCAGATCTGGCCAACTACCACAGGTAAAACACACATTGACCTAACCACGTTTAATCCCATGCGATCTCTATTTCTCTGTTACTGTTATTTCGATCACAGCACTCTTGATGGAGGTCGCGCGAAATGGCTGGAACTTAGAGTATTAAAATTTGCTCGTAGCATCGAATTGTTTTCAATTAATTTTCAGTTCTGTTCTTTTTTCTCACCTTTTCAAGCACTGTCATTCATCAATATATTGAACCCATGAGTGTCAAGATGACACCCACTTTTTTGAAATGTTTTTTTAGACTTTTACTTTAATTTTGGCTCCGGCGGTGAACTTGAACCAACCGCTGCACAGCACAATGCAAGAACTGTGGCTCATATATGTCGTGCCCATCCACAACTACACAGTTTTCTTTGTCTGATACCCGAAGCTTTCACCAGACACAATTCAAATTTGAACAACTCCATGCATACTGTTCCCGATTTACATTACTTCGACATGCTGGGGTTCTGTTCACAAGGACTGGCTCGTTTGCCGGCACATCGGAGACTTCAGAATGCGGCTATAGCCGCGGAACTGTTTTCCTGGTTAACGAGTGAAGCTCCGGACAGACAAATTCCACCGATTTGTCAAAGGTATTCATTAAACTGTAACGCGGGATCAGAATTCAGTGATTCGGCTTTAGACACTCTGAGTCATAACAGTGAGTACAAATAATCTGGCAATCTTTGAATGTAATCAGATTCGTATACGATGGTATCATGTAACTCAATTGAGTGGATGGCTTAAATGTCTTTCTGTGGTGCATACTTGGATAGACTCATACTAAATGAACCTCCACTCAAACCGTGTTTAAGTTTACCTCCGATTTAATTGTTTACTCAATCTAGCAGTGTTTTGCTTTTGGGTACAGGTAAACTATATCCGTGCTCTATGGAATTTCTAGGTTAAAAAACGCATCATATCTGTTGGTTTATTGAACGCCATGGTGATATCAAATTTTATGAGTATCCCGAAAGAAGTGGGTCGCTACATCGAGGTTAGACAAAAACGTTTTTTGGGTTGACTGGGACTTCGATACCGCTTACTCAATATATGAGATGGGCGCGGTAATCACTATTCCATTGATCATGCATTAGGGACACGATGGACTCATTACATCTGCCGTCTGTGATTAACGTTTGGTGATTTTCTGCATGCCAATGTCGTTCAGTGCACAAAGCAAAACCATTTAAAATAGTTAGAAGGGGCCCACACCGAATGGTGAACGTTTCGTTGTAACGCTTCACATCCGCGCTAGGATCCGTGATCTAACATATGAAAGAGTCTCGGAACAGGACTTTTCTGCCATTCATCTTGTTCATCTGTCGATCTGTCTTCCTTCGTCTTTCGTTTCAGCGTCAAAGTCTTTGTCATTGTGGTTGCCTATATCCACGTGCTGATTAAATGAACTTTTACGAATAGAGTGCTACCGGCACAAGCCGTTCCCCCGTAGTTTTTACTAGCGCTACCATTTTTGAACGATCCGCGTTCACACTGTGATCTGTGTTTCCCCAGTGATACGTTAGTTGTGATCTAGAGTCTGTATGTTGCATGGTTGATTTGTGTCCGTACGCGGTTATGCCACTCTGTCCCACGAATTGCTGGTCACACCAGAGACATGAAATCGCTTGAACCATGCCAGCTTGTCTATGTGATTTTACACGATTCTTGATGTTCACGGAAGCTGAACAGTGTTGATTTCGACCTGCGTAGTACTTCAGTGCCCGTTGGTTGGAGTAACTATTCGTGTTGCTTCAGGTGTGCCGTGATTATGTGGCAGTCATTTGCGTCTTGTGTCCGGAAAGTTCGGTTCTTTCGAACCATCTGATTGAGACCTTTATGAATCTACAGAGATACCCATTATAGTTATACAGTTTAGAGAGATGTCCTCATCTTAGTCTTCTAAGCTCGGAAGAACTGACGTTCATATCTGCACACTGAAACATTTTTATGCATATGGCTTTCAAAGTGACGGGCTGGATGGTTTCTGTTAAATTTGAGAATGACGTCAGTTGTTGCTAGTTTACGATAGGCAGCAGTTTCAAGTTTACCATCAGCCCCTTTACCCGACACATCAAAGAACGGTGTGCGTAAATTTTCCTCTTATTCCCTACATCTGGTATGGTATTCATACAACTGTGAGACTGTTGAAACTGAATCCGAGGTGGTAGAAAAAAATGTTGTCTACATATCGAAGCTATGTATCTCCGGAAGGCTTCAGATTTTAAGCGCTTCTTAACAGCCTCTGCAAGCAGTCCCGATGTAGGCGAGCCCTGCCTCAGTTATGCAGGTAGACTCCACCGGTAAATTGTGGGTACGTCTCCATCCAGAGCTGTACGAACCGAATCACTTCTACTAGAGGGAGATTCGTCCTACTGCGGAGTTTGTTGTCCTCATTTACCGAGGGCTTCAGACATATATCACCAGTTTCCCTGGTACGTTAATAAACAGTGGTGTTACATCAATGGGAACCAGTGCGCCTTATTACAACTCCAAGCCCAGAATCTGTCTCAGGAAATCAATTGAACTGTTTTTATGATGATTATCTCAAGACGAACATGGTCGAATATATACATATATTTTCCTGATCGCGTCTATATTTATATATATATATGTATACAAGTAGATGTAACTGCTTGTTAGAACGCTTACGTACAGTGCTGGAGAAAAAGGTGAACGGGGGCAGTTGTCACTACTTACCACATGATAATCACTCGTGAAATTTCGTATTTCTAGTTTCATAGCTGCGATCTACCGTATTACATCGAAATTCTGTATCGAACGTAGAGTGACACTTACTGCGTTCACAACTTTGTAGTTTTTCGAATTTCACTCTAACCAGCACGCTCCTTAACGTTTGCCCCGATTTGAAACTGTTTTTTCGGAGCAGTGGCTCTGTGTAAGTACAGGATGACGCAGAATTCCGGTATTCCTACCACAGAACTAGCTCTGTAATGTGGCGATTTCCATTTGCATACTCCACGAACCACTTGCGTCGGTGAACTTGCCAAATTCGGTGGGCTTCCATTAGCCAAATACGGCCGCACAACGTGCGAAGTATTTCGTCCTTATCCCACTTACCCAACCTGGTTAGCATTGACTGCCGTGAGGATAAACATTTTGTGTTTCCAGTTGTAGTAACGTAGTGTTAATCAATTGTCAAACCACATTTTTTTGTTTGTTTTTTGATCAATGACTTTGTGATTGTTACTTGACTTTGTTTAATCGTTTAATGAGAATTTATAGAAAACAGCTTGATTGTCGAACCTTTATTTTTCTCTTGGTTGTTTTGTCTAGAATGAACAGACATGGTTCAACGAGGCATGTTAGGCATATGCAGTCATATTGAAAATCTCACTGCTTAATTCTGAATCAAGTACTCAGAGTTCGAGGAAGACTGGCTGGGTTGCTGAATTATGATTAGTATTGTTTAGTATGACGTCCACTAAAATGACCAATTCCTAACTGCTGTTTTTCTTTTTTCATTACATGAGTTCTTTCAATTTTTTCGGGATTGTTCATGATTATGAATATCTGAGCATTTTCTGTACAGCTAATGTGATGTCCGCAGACTTTGGCTATTTCAGCTGTTTCGAGTAAACAATATGTGATTGCCTGTTATCACTTGTATGTGCTCATATTTACGACTTTCCTTCTCATGAAATCAGCACAAGAACCACAGGTCTATATCATCTCACCTCCAACGAATAGAAAACTGGAACTATCGCGACCGTCGCAAGTATGTGTGAAAATGGAACAACCGTCGCTCTTGGGCTGTAACCAATCAATTCGTTCTGGCACGTCTGGAAGTGACCATAGTCATTCTTCAGTTGATGGAAAGGGTACTTACCGTTTAGATAGCGCAACCACATCGAATGAAATCAACTCGACCAGTGGTGTGGATGTACAGAGAATCACGAGTACACAAAGAAAGAACACTCAGGAATGTCTGACCAAAGTCCTGACAGATGGAGGGCTTATTGAATCGGTCGACGGTGGTGTGTACATACGTGATCTAAAAGCAGCAAGCTCGACAATCCAAAACAATAGGATCGTATCGTTGCACAATGCTCAGAAAACTATCGCAAGGTGATTCTTCTCTCTGTCTTACAATAAAAACGAAGCTCCATAGAAAAAACACTTTACTATACGATTAATATGTAAATTTAACTCATGGGATCATCAGCTTTTGTGGTTTTCGACGTCGAGAATTTACAGACGGTGACTATTCCACTGATTTTGTTCACTGTTGAGTCTGTGATAAAATATTCGTTTTCGCTTTGATTTGCTCTCTACAGGTAGGAACTATCCAAGTCAATAAGTTTTCAAAATTTACTCCGTTTTCCGGCCAGTTACAGCAAATTTAGCAAACGGGAGCTCCCGTTTGGTCCGTTTTTATTATATTATTATTGTTATTAATATCAAGTTGCTACTTTAAAAACAATGGAATATTGCAACCAGTCATTTAACTTCACCGGTACAAGAAACAATTAATTAAAAGTTGTATGATGCAGCCTATTGACGTTGACTAAATCCTACCAGATTGGACATTACCGCGGGTCGACTGAGTGATGATGATGAGGTTCTGTGAAAGTTTTACAAAGTTAAGTTTTGCTTAAATTGAGGAACCGATCGTGGGTCAGCGAAGTGGATGTAAAAATTAAGCCATATTATTTCAGCAAAACTTGATAGAATAACGTCATATACCACATATATCTTGAGGTTTTTGTCAAGCTATAAGATGACACGACTGTTTGTTACGGTCATGAGGTTCTTACGAAACTCGGCCATAACTGACAGTCCCATTCTCCTAACATTCACACCGCATATATTTTTTTTACTGAGATAATGGTAGTCGGGAATATCATTAGGCTACCAAATTCTCGATGGTTGAAAATTTTAACATAGATGTATTTAATGGACGAGGGTTAATGATTTATCTCAATTTAGCCCTCAAGTACGTTAACCATTTCTTAAAGAAATAACTTATGTCGTTCATTTCAGTACGGATCTGCTGCAAATGATGTTTCAAAAACAGCGCATTGAACCGGAGGTTGGCCGGCACGATTCTGTAAGTAAAATTTACTTTGTATGGTTACAATGAACGTGTTGGTTTTAGATTTTGCGTCACTTATTAAGTCATCAAACATACATTAATAAGTAACGTAAAATCTGAAAGATATGCTTTGCTGTTTGGCCTAGATGCGGGACAATTTTTAAATCCGTATCAATTATAGCCGTAACAAAAGTGTTAACTACCGCCTACAAAGCAATGGACTTTACTGTCTTGCCAGTGCCACTAGAATAAGATGAAACGAACGTGAGACGCTCATTGATTGAAGGACAAAAATTAAAGCCTCCTTGATTACTGAAATTCCCACATCAGTGCACAAACTCAGACTGCCTACAACATGCTTAAAAGTAATCCGTTTACGAAGGAAGTAAGGCATTATCTGTAGGGAAATTTCATTACGGATTTTGTTGATTTGTATCATTACGTCACGGACATACTAATCAATCTATGTTAAACTCCATGCTATTGAAATCGATCAGCAACTGTCGTCCCCAACTTCCTTCACGACCAAGCTATCGGAAGAGTGTGTAGCTACATTAGCTAATTCATAGGTAGTGGTTTCTGTACAGTTTTAAAAGAAACGCATTCCATGGGCTCACAATTGTTAAACCGTTCAGACAAAAATGTCGTCGATTTGCCCGTCTGGAATTGAAACGTCACACCCAACATCAGAGCTGAGTGGAGTCCTTAAACTTGTTAATCTAGGACTTGATAGATTTCTTTCTCGGGAGTGAAAATTTTACTTATATTCATAGATACACTGTTTGTAAAAGAGGGGGGAAAGATCTTCGCACTTGTTTATCGGTTTTTGTTTTAGTCAGAAATGTATTGTGATGGACACTAACTGAACAACAAAATGAACCTATGTGAGCAAAATAAAACTTGGGAAACAACCTGCAGGCAATCTTATAAGGATCGGACAACGCAACCTGTTGAATACACGTCCTTACAGTCAGAAACATTTGGTGATAAACGAAAATGGATTAGGTAAATGGGTAAAAAGTATGTCATTGTTGTGTGCATCCATCTTCTAAGGACTTATATCTCTCAACAGATCCACCCGTGATCATACGGTGGGAGATCTTTTGATTCATATGACACAATTCTTAGACGTTTCTACTGAATTCCAAATCTCTTTTGCATAATTGCTGCAGTCCGTTCCCTTCCCGAATGAGACCAATCAACTACTAGGAGTAGGCCTGAGAAACTGACAGACTTTACCCAAGAAGAAAAGAATATGGAAAACAACCGTCTTCTTGAGATTCTCTTGACTAAGTTAAATTTATCTCACTTCATATCTTTGTTAATTTATTTTTGTATTCCCTAACCAAATCAGCTAGAATCAGACACCCATTTGGAAGTCTACAGAGACCTGACAAAATTATTCATTGACTTAACTGCTAGACCGTAAAATTTTGTTGTTACTCCAACTACCCGCTTCAATTCGTAAATTTGTTTTATCAGTGTGCCACCTAATTTCATCGGGCTAATTAACCAACACTTAGGGGGCGGCAACAACTAAGCGACAAGGATTAAGGAGGTGTAGACCTATGTCAGTTTTCTCGGAGATTACCTTGACTTATTTCCTCATCATTTGAGCAATTACCATGAAAAAGTCTGGTAAGCTTGACGTGACCGGTCCGAACCTCACTGCTTTTTAACTTCTCCATCCTAGTGAACCTCGTGAGATAATCTCTGTGGATGCGTTCTCACTGCATCTATGCGATTGAGTGTTTATAGAAAACCATAATGTTCCACCGGGCTTCAGTTAACTCACGCAACAAGGCACTACTGAAAAGACATCTGCGGAGCCAATAACTAGACCGACCACAAGTGGTCTTTTTGGGAATGACCCTTCTTAAAGAGGAGGACATTTCAGGCTATGTATCAACAGAAGTTAAGCATCAGTGTGAATTACTGGTGTATTGCTGTCTATTATTATGGTGATTGTTTGTAGCGAATAATCACGGTCCCCATATATGATACATGTCCCAGATTGCATAACTGGCTGGTTTGTGGGAACAGAAACCCCTACCCCATGCTGCTCGTCTTAAAATTAGTTTTGCCAGACGGAACTTACGGACCGCATTACTAAAGCACTCCGTTATTATAGGATGCCTGTAACCTGATTTAATAGATGTTGGGGAATGCTTACAATTCATCCCTGACGCGCGGTCTGGAATTTAGTTTGGTGACAGAAATGACGTTTGTGATTGTGAAACCAATAAGATAGTGACATCAGCTGTGTGGAGCACCTCAGCCTGTCTGTAGAATGATCATAACAGCTTTGAGTGAAAAAATCGTTGCATCACACCTTTGGTCTTTGTGGGGGACATCGGCCAAATAATATGTATAGTCAGTCTTCATGTTGCTGTGGTATTTCTGAGTCTGAAAGCTTTAAAGAGGCGCCACTGAAGCTGGCAAAAGTGTTCTTTAATAGAACAAATCCTTCTTGGTAACTCTGTGGAGAGATCGTTGAATAGTGAATTGTTACGTTGATGTTTGAAATTATTTTTTAACTGGCTCATCTCCACATTTTTTACTTCTTTTCCATCATTAATCCACTAAAAGTTCAAACCAGAGCTTGATTTACCACAAGGTCCTCCTGCTATCGGATCGGAACTAAACTCGACTACGAACAACCAGTGTGTTCCTCCCTCTAAGGGGACTCACTATTCGGAACGGCTAACCGATCCAACCGTGGAACAAGCACAGATCTCCCTACCTTCTTCGGTGGATTCACGAGTTAGAAGACATAATGAAACACCGCACTGTCAACCAGAAGTTGTTTCCGCCCAGATGATGAATTGCGAGTGCGTACATCCCGCTGCTGCCTATGAGAAACGAGATCGAATGTGGAACAGGCGTGCTGCCTATAGACAAACATGGGAAACTCATGCGGTAAATGATCATATAGGTAGTTCAAAGACAAAGAGGAGTCAGATGACTCAGGCTGGCAATCAGGTGTTGGAAAAAGGCCCTGAGTTATCACCAGATGAGGTCATAAAGCGAAACTTGATAAAAAGTGCAACGCCCAATCTCAGACCCCGGTTCCAAAAGAAAGTTTACTCAAGCAGTGAGAGTATAACGGACGATGGAGGTGAGAATGAATTGTTGCGTAACGAAAACCAGGATTCTGGCAGAAATCTTAAAGTTGCTAGAAATTGTAACACATCTGGCTATTCCACATGTTACACGAACAGAAGATCAAGAAAAGTGACCAGTTTTGGAGATCAAACAGGTTTTGGCCATCGGAAAGTTCGTTCAAGGTCTCACTATGAACCTAACTGTCGTACATTCTATCTACCAAATGGAACCTTATACCCTCAGTACAATATGGATCCTAATCTAATGCAAGTTGTTTATCCAGTTCAGTCAAGATCGTCATCAGGACGTCAGATTCCTTTAAGACCTATGTTTCCAAATTCACAACCTACATGGATCCCCACGACAATGGTCTCTTCTTCGTTTGGACCGAATGGCCCTTATTTTACCCCTAGCCCGTATTGTGTGTCTGTTGCCTACGAAATACCCGATTCAACAGTGATTCCTGGAAATACAGTTTACCGTCAAGCGTGTACGACGCTTGAGACATCAAATCAGCCTCCAGCCGCCCCGCCAACTTATCATCTTGGCTTATCTGCTGAAAAACACAATGAGGTTGTTGATGGAACGGAACATCCTGAGGTAAATGTTATATTTTCTACCGATATACAGATAACGCAAAGAACGTTGTGTATACATGGTGCGTATGTTTTAAATTTTACGCAGGCGTACACATAACTAGTGGCATTCATGTTCAGCTTAGGCTGTCCGAATTAACGGTACAAATGGACGCGCGAGGCTTAGCTCCGCTACTTCCGGTCCCACACAGGCATCCATTATCCCGTAACTACCCGGAATTGTAGTAACGGTCAGCACAGCATCCTGAAAGAGGCAGATATCAGACAACAATAACCATCTTCCAGCCTGAAAGAAAAAGACACCTTCACAAAATATTTGAGCCTAGTGGGTAAAGTGTGATGGAAACTTAAGACAACAGTAAACAGTATGTACCCAGTAAGACAGGTCAACTCTATCCAAGTTATTACTTGATTACCCAAAGCCATTAAAAATTTGAAATTATTGTCAACATGAGGTTCGCCCCATGAGGAGTAACAAATTTTCTTTTAGTGCAAATCTCAAAAACGATTATTAGGATGGATGAATGCTTCGGTAACATTTGTAACTTTCAATGCAAAAGTTGAGCTACACATGAGGTAATTTTGTATACACACGTAAGATGGTAAAAAACTTATTATTGGTGTTCATTTTTTCCACAATCCGTAACAAAACTTTGAAACCGCCATACAGTATCATTCCCCTGTTTAACCCCAGTTGAACCAGGTAACTCCACGTTGTCCTTAACTATTGCATCAAATTTAAGAAGGTCATCTGACGTTCAAATCACTCGGTTAACTAACGTTTCACTACATGATCTGACATATAAATGTCAGGTTAGTCACTCAGAAAATTTCGCATGCCACTTCTGAAGGTAATGGATTTCCCAACGGAAAAAGTTTGCCCGTATAAAGATATTTAGTCCGCAACTAATATCCAACAAAATTAGTTCGTCAGTATTGTACACGTGACCCTAACAACCACGAGTTCTGGCCATATAAAATACAGAATAGTAAGGGATCCAGGTGAGACAGTTGCGAAAAATCTGGGATTCAACTGGATTCGAACCAGTGACAGAAAGAGTATGCCAAAATAAGGCAACTACCCTATCAACTGAGTTATGAAGCCATACCAATAATTTGCATATTTTACAACTGGACTCGGTTACCCACCCAGTTCACTGTGTCATATGGAATCCATCAAATGATCTAACTGACTGACTTCCCAAGCAGGATCTCTCAACAATTCACACTGGATTCCACCAAGGTCACCATTGGCGATTTGACCTCATCTGAATTATGATATCGGCCACACTACTCATAAGGAATGGTGATGAATTAAAGTACGGTTTGAACTCTAATTTCAGACGGGTGCAGGTAGATTAGAACCTGTATAAGCGAAGTGTCGAATTCGAATGTAATTATCGTTTGCCTCAAGCCAATACTCGAAATAAAGCTTTGTAATTATTGAACACGGGTCTCTGGGACTCAAGCCTTTCTTGAGCCAAAACTTCCAAGAACTATTCAAAATTCATATGTAACAGCAGTGTATATAAACACCTGTATAATGGAAGTTGGGATGAAATTATTAAAGATATCATAGGACGGCCTTTGTGCCCTGCAACTGTGGAAAACGCTGTGGGTTTACAGAACCAGTGCCCAATAATTGAGTTGAACATCACTTTACTAGCTTTTTTGGTAACTGTACTTACCAACAGCCCTCCAAAAAAAAACAGTAATATCACGCCGTCATCTGCAGCAACACACCAGTGGCTGATTCTCTCCTCATACGACCGTATGATGATGGAGACAAGATATTTCCAGTTTAAAGAAGCAATAATGGAAGTGAATGTGGCCAAATCGATTGGACCCGGATATCAAACGGAATATCGCCTCACTGAAAAACAGCGTTTGATAAATATCTACAGTTGGCGATTTCTGAGCCATTTTCCGCATTCTTTTATAAGTTACTAACCGTGCGCTTACTTATCTGTCATTAAGCCCCTGTGTGGTTTACTTCGCAGTTCTACTACAGCTTATATAGGAAAACACCAGCCCAGTATGTTGCTCGCTTATAAAATGAAATTCTCACTTGCACCTGGTCAGTACAGGCGTGCTATAATGAGCTGTTTCCATCGCGGCTGATCAGGAATATCTGACTTCACAACCTCGTAGCCCTTTTGTGCACGTCTGGCGACCCTTCTAAACAAGGGAGCGAAACGTGAACATTTCCTTCCACACTGTCACACCGCGGATGGCGATGAGATTAACCGGTAATTAATTGCATTCGTATTGAACGGGGAGGTATCCCCGCCTCATAAGTATTGCGATCGCGGACATAAAACGACGTATATGCCTTTCTGCTAGCACAGAGAATGACTTTTGACGTACACAATTAACTCAGATCTACGATAAGAACAATGCATCATCCGATGCTTGTACGTCAACACGTCTGAGTTCCTGTCATTCTATGATCTCAAGTTTCTTTTTGTTTTGTTAGCCCAGTCCTATCAAATGGGGACCCGCTGCGGATGAATGTATGTGGTCCGGTCAGCCCGCCTCAACACAACCTGCTGAATCTGTCAGACCCGGTGACACTTACGTTGAGAACCAAACCGACACAGCCCCAACGTCTAACAGGCAAGAAGTCAAAAGTCCTCAAGTACATTCGTTCTTCATACCATTCGAGCAAAACCAAGCAACAGACAAGTACAAAGTGAACACCTTTCCGCGTCGTCGATCTTCCTCCAGGAAATCAATAAAAGGTTCAACCAAACGGTCGACACAAAACGAATCCAATGCCGAATCGGTTCATCACGTGACCTCCACCACTCAACCCTTTGACAGATCCTTTGAAGCCAACAGTATCGCGGTGAACTCACACCCTCCCACTGAATCCTCTTTGGAACAGTCGAAGATATTCGTGGGAAAGCAGAAGGTGTGTATTAAGCTATACTGGTCCTAATTCAAATTCTGTCCTTCAAACTTTAAAATGTCTTTTATGTGGCTACAAAAAGAATGGCATAGTTAGTAGCTGGTATGCTTGCCGTCTATCAAGTGAGCAATATTTTAGGAAGGAAGACTCATGGTGTGAGTTACCTCATTATTAGATGACAGCGCAGAGGATCCTAGGCAGAAGTTTGGCGTCACTGCATCTGGTTGATTCCGTTTCACGAGAATATGGTTACGTCATCTTGGTGTGATACTGTGTTTATTATAAAAGGACCTCTCTGATAGCGACTACTTCCTAATAGCTGCAGCCCAACTGCAGATTATTCAACATCACCGATTAACATAAGGTGTATGACTATAAATTGTGCTGATTTATATATATTGCGAATCTATTATTTAAATTACGTTGTTGCCGTTCATCAGGTAGGTGTATAATCGTACTTTATGAAGCTAAACAACAATCTAACGTCCTGAAGCAGACTGAGTTTTGCACACCACGTATAGTTTAGCAAAAATATCTCCACTGATCTGATGGCCTCAATGAGTCTGCGGTTATTGAAAAAACTAACTCGGGAATCAGTGGTGTATTTACTTGTAGATACTAAGAAATAAAAGGCCAGGCTACTGGCTACTAAAGCCTTGACCGCATTCCAATTTACAATCACCTATCCAACGATATTGACTATCGTAGCCTGCTGTAGAACAGACGTCCTGGGAAAAATGACAGAATATACCTGTGAGAAGTGGGTCCCCAGCTATGAGCGAATAAAGTACACATAAGTATACAAAGGAATATTAAAGCGGCACGAGTAGATTAGAGACTTCCGTGTCTCTAATGGAAACCCATCGTTTTTAAAAATTCAGCATTACTGCATTGTTACTGTTAATGCTACCGATGTTTTCGAATGAGAGTAAAAGACGCACTATAATCTATAAATATATATGCTGATGTATGTAGTTCGGGAACCACTTCCGTGAATCTTTCTCAGTGTGGTATGGAGGCCAATTTTGAACAAAACAGAATGATTTAATTTATGACATTTACTTACATATACCTATTATGTAATATAACAATCGAAAACTAACATACGTTTGATAAGTTCTCCATCAGTCAGCCTGGAAATCCTACAACGCAACTCGGTTACAAAAAGCAGCATATCTCTATCTGCATCCATTCCACACTGTCGTAAATCTTGGCCTGTTAACGCGCTCGTAGGCCGTATATCAAGTTACAACATGCTTAATGTAAACATACTGCCAATAGTTTCTGCGCATTTTGCGTGGTTAAGGAATGTTTTGTTGGCAAGTAGACTACCACACTATTATTTATCCCCGAGTAGACGCTTGTGTCATGCTTGGCAGTAACACTGATTTCATCTGATGGACCCTCCTCATTAGCCCTTTCACCGACGTGATCGCTGACGCCAGCGAGGTTTGTTGTACTTTGCATGTCATTGTATATCAAAGGCAATTACTATACTAATTCATTTCACAATGATCACGCAACTGTAAAAAATCTCATAAACACACGTATAACTTCAAATTAACCGATGAAAATACCATGCAGTGTGTAATCAGAAGCTTTTGAGTAAACTTTCTAATGTTTGCAGTCACATAACAGCCACTCAATTATTACAGGCAATACTCCGTTTCAAACGTGTATGATCCAAGCCATTGCGTTTAAAACAAAAAATTTGTGTAACCGAGATAAAAAGGAGAACTCACCTTTTACACTTTTCCTCTTAGGCCTAAGATGTGTTACAAAGGGGCTTTCCTACACAACATTTTGTGTTTAATTGTTCTTGCACCCAGGGTTTGGAAGCTGCTAGTTGAAAGTGTAGGCCGGAAATAGCTGTTTTTATGTTGTTTTTTTCCTATGTGACATTTTGAGTGAGAGCTACAGTGACCCAACATCGTCCGAGTCATTTTATATTCATCCATCATCATCATCATCATCATCATCATCATCATCATCATCATCATCATCATCATCATCATCATCATCATCATCATCATCATCATCATCATCATCATCATCATCATCATCATCATCATCATCTAGGGCTATAATACACCGGAAATTCGCGCGGATACTTAACTGCCCTGTAACTGTAAGGAATAAAAGGCAGGCCCTATTCAAGTAAAAACGGAAGAGAGGGGATTTAACTACTAGAAACGATTATGCCTGTGCTCAAACGTTCAATATCAAAGTACCTTGCACGTTGCAAACTAACAACCAAGGTATAACTGAAGATAAAATGTTAGCAGCAAAACGAATTCTCTACGGCTTTCCCTGCCCCACGTCATTAAGTGTACCTGCTTTACAGACACTTCGGCCAAACAACATAAACATTCACCCCAGCGGGTCCGACTAACCACCATCTCACCTAGCGTGTCCAACCGCTGACCTTGTTAGTAGCGACGGCCCTATCCGGTGGGAAGTAGCTGGCCTGCAATGACAAACTCCTTGGTGAACAACTTCTTGTGTATATGTCAGATAATTACTTGTCTACCTCACATCCTATACCAGTCGTCCGCGGTGTCAGCAAAGAGTGCTTGGTGTGTAAGACAACTTTCTGGCCTTCTTAACACATGACTCAACTTTCAAAGTCCATGCAAACTTGAAGATGGAACGAATGAACTCATTCGGTACTCATTAACAAATACCCACTTCCCAGTCTTTCCGTTGCTAACACGTTGGTACAACCCTATGTAAGCAATCGAATGTAGACACCGATGGTTACCTATCTACAGACGGTTCAAGTCATCTAATTTGAGTGGTCGTAAAGTGGCACAGCATTCACATTCACTTTGTATTCGCGCTTTGTTTGTGCTGCCTAAAAATTACCAAACAAAATTCCGTTATCAGCATAACCAAGATCTTCTTCCAGATAGAAGTCGCATGTCAACACTTTGTGGGTGCACAAACAATCCCTCATTATTTCGTCCACGGAAAGTTACACAAAACCGGTGAAAGTGGACTGTCTTGACATATGTCGCGATTGTTGCTGAATCTATCAACCAATTCACCGTGAACCCTAACTTGAGTTGAACTATAGGAATAAAGCACCGACGTTATGTTCACATAGTTAATCGGTATATCCTAGCGCTTAAACGACTCTAAAAGTATTGATCGACTGATTGCATCGAACGTACATTTGCAGTCGAGAAGAAGCGTCAACCGTTGACTGATGTTACGTATGTCGTTGTTCCAGCCTTTGACGAAGCGTGACAGTTTGATCATTCCGAAGTTTTCCATGATGAACCCCTGCCTGTTCCTCCCTAACATTTTCCTCCAGGGCTGCAGTGAGTCAACGAAGTGTCATTAACGTCAAAACACGGGTAATCAGTGATATCAGACTAATTTCTATATGGGTTCTGCATGTGCCCCTGACCCTCTTTGAACATGAGAACTGTTATTGAGTAACTACAGCAGAGAGAAATGGTCTGAGCCATCCACACAAGTTGAAGCAGTTAAATTAAGGCCTCTACTCACTCGTCCCCATCTTCTTTGTGGAGTGCCGCTACTAGCCTATATCTTTAAAGAGACAAAATGCAATAGGGACCTCACTTTTGGTGAACGGTTTGTAAGTGTCCTTTTTACAGGACACAGGTGATACATTATTACGAATCAGTCCGCAAATCTTGTATTGCTTATGTCACCATTAGTACCCTCGTTGACACATGCTATTTACTGTCTCAACGCGATTAGACATTTTATGACTTTCCACGCCACATTCCAAACGGTGACGTGACCCAGATGAACAGCCATGTTCACTCAGTGTGCACCCGACACCTTTGGTAGGTCCAGTCCGTGCAACGCAGCTAGTGTTGGTACTAACCTCTCTCTCGTCCCCATACAAATTATCAAGCTCATTGTTTGGAGCGGTCACTGGGTCACGAACACTCTCCAACCCAAAGCCATAAGGTTCTCTTACAGATGTTTACGCCATTGGAGGTCAGTAACGAAACCGAAATGACACAACACATCGTGCCCCGACCCCGACACGCGAGCTAAGCAGTACACAGTCACGTCGAGTGGGTTTTTGACTCTACGATTTTTACACCTTCACTCAGCAAAGGAAATACAAGTCATAATGGAGCCATGATGAAATCGCAAACTTATACAAACGTTTTATTGGCGAAACCATGCAAAGGATCTGGTATTGTTCAACTAGATAAAACCGATTTCGTTGACAAAACCTCATCTACACTTTTTGGAAGATCCATGTAAACTAAGACGGGAAATGATAAAGAAAAAGCAATGACCGTAAAAAGGAAGAAATCAAAGTTACTCTGTGACATGAAACAGTCACAGTCGATTGAAGCACGCACCTTTCAGCACATCATACCGACAGGGACGGTCATTCCACGCTTTTATGGTCTCCATGAAGTTCACAAAGATGGAATGCCGTCAAGACCGATTCTCGGCATTTACCATTCTCCCTATCGTGACCTAACTCAGCGGCAAGTGGAGCTATTGGAGCCAGTCAAAACGCAACTGACCCCAATCAGGTTAGAAGATACTTTTTATTTCGTCGACGCGGTTAATTCAATGAACATCAAGAATCATAAAATTGTTTCCTTAGATGCAACCTCTTTATTCACAAACGTGCCGTCAAAAAAACCATTGATTATTTCGGCGCATATATTCAAAACCGTTGTGACTTAATTTACGGCTTATGAGGGAGTAAACGGAATAACCGTCAACGAAACAGCCGATAACAGCACGACGGATAACGGTAATGAAAGACGGAATACGGAGTATACGCGGTCAGTTAGTCTCTTCTCATCCAACCTATCCGCCTTAGGCTACCGCATGAACACAAGAAAAGGACTGGCTTTCAAACAGGGCTTCCTTTTGTCGCTCAGCCCGAAGACCACACGGTCACAAACCCACTCGTATTTATAGGATTTGCGACTAGCAACAAGGCAAAGTTAAAGAGAATGGACCAGACAAAAATCCAGATAGTTCAGTCTAGGCGCGTAGTCAGGATGACAACAACAGTTGGCACGACGGCTGAGGACGACCATGGAGAGCGCAGGCGTACACGACTATAGCAACGGTGTAGGTCGTTGATAGTGTACTTTATTAGTCTTCTTTCCATACCACATTTTCGGAGAACTGACGACTTCCCCGACAAAACAGACAACTCAGCGTCGGCACCCTCATCGCCAAACGCAACCAGCTACTAGTATTCTACACCACAAACGATCAATTTCAATTTAAAAAAAACTATAGACAAAGTGACAACATAGTAATGAACTGTCCGTTAGGTCCGTTACTCGCAGACATACCCATGAACAAACTACTGACCAATAAACTACAACAAGTTGTCGATAACTGCGGTCTCCGTAGGTGCCACGTAGACGATATACTTTGTCTGATGAACAGTAAGGAAGGTACGCGGTTTCAATGGTGAATACCTCCCGAAATGGCTTCTTAACGGTTCACGAAAACCCACATCCAGTGTGATCGGTTCTGGCTTAATTGGCACTAGCCATCAAATAGAGCCGGGAGAAGCCTTCAAAATCGTCTATAAGTTTCAACAAGCCCACTCGATGGTCGAAGATGTTGTCATCGCACTTTGCAATCCTTGTCTGTTTGTCTAAAAACACTTCATGCAAACCTTACACTTCCCGTGGCCAACTATTCCACGGCTAGTTGAAACCCAAGCGAGCGTGAAGTCCCTGACACCGACGAAAACGTCTCGTGGCAGGCACCAGTGATAGTGTTACGCAGTCAACGACAACTCCACCCTCCTCCAGTAGACTGTGATAGGCCCCAAGTATAAAATTTTAACAACCCATCTGACTTGTTGTAATTTTTCAATCATCAGTCGCATGCAATTGTCAAAGCCCGACGAGAATGAATGAAAACAGCTGTGCGCATAATTGGCTTCGTATAAATATTTTGCGACTGTGGAAACGACCAACTGAGGCAAAACTATTTTCAACACTAGCCAGGAAGGCAGTTGTATGACACAACACTGACTAGGAGCGAATAGGTGTGTAGGTGACCTTTAAGGTCAGTAGCTACACTCGTCCAGATCAGGTGAGGTACGAGGAAGGTGAATCATCGTCTGCACTGACCCACAGATCGAGTCTCATTAAAAGCCTGTAGTGCAACCCAGTCGTTATCCAACACGACGTACTGCACATATTACACATAATTTAGAAGTAGTCTCGTTGGAGTTTCAGATATATATGGACCGCCGGTGTGCGGTCGTTCTATAAGTCACTACATGTTTGTAGGTGAAAATCGATATATACAGTATAAACTGGGCTTGCCATTCGCTAGGATCATGAATGTGACTTCACCATTGATAAGCTTAATCCATAATGACGCTCGACGAGACAGCTATCTATGATAGGCACCCTATACCGTGATAGTGCTGAAATAGATATCTCTGAATGGGCATCCCATGACCACAACTAGTTAACAAAAAAGCACTATCACGTCAAGCAAAATAGCCAGCCCGGAAGACACACTCACGGATACGGTTGTAAATCCTAAGGTCAGAATTAGATCATAACACTAATTAGGGTTCCTGACTTTGTGGCGAAGTCGTAGATGATATCCGCCAGGTGAACATTTTAGGTTTAGTCGTAAATCGACAGACAATTACACTTAAGGGTATATGAATCCTATCAACTGACACGTGAACGAATCAATAATGCACAACAGTAATCGCGTATGCAACAGATAACTTGAAATAATTGCATCTACTTGAAGATCCGCGAGTTCAGTCAATGCAGTTTCATACACCTCTATCGGCTGAGTAATCAAAAATGTGCCTGTGTGTTTCCATTCAAGAGTGCACTCTGACTTCAAGCGTTACTCTGATGCGGTAGTGATGACGTTCACTCAATCGGTTATAGAAAAACGCACGAACCGCGTTCATCAGTCACTTGTGGTACCCCGAGAACACTGACATCATACAAAGTGGTGTTAGGAATATAAAGTGGGGGTCATCCGATTCGAGGAAAATGAATTTTCTGTATAGTAAATTGCAAGCTGCTTGATATCTCGCTAAACACAAGTTCAGAAATTAAACAGACATGAACTACGAATCACCGGTCCATACGAAATTTATACGAAGGGTATGGATACGAAAGGAGGGGAAGATGCTAAATAAAATGAGAGCTAAGCAGTAAATTATACACCTGCTTCTAAGTTCTTGTTCGAAAACTCTGCCTATCCCTGGTCTATTTTCATAGATAAAGGCGGTTCCACGCAACAATACTTCGGAGACCATGGATTTTAATAGCATTGTGCAAAGTGAGAAATGAAATTGCTTTGCACCACGTTCGGTCTACAGCGAGATCGAGGAAGTGATGGACAAATAGTGATGCTAGATACACCAATATTCTACGTCACTGTAATGCTACTGGTAAAAAGTTATCACATTCAGTCGGGGTGAGAAGTCTGCTTCAAAGAAATTCACTGGGAAAAACGTGGAGTTAGTCTTGCTTCCCTAAAGAAATCGCGACAATCCTTGAACGTCTGGAAGTATGCATGAGAAAGTGAGTAATTCTATAGAGCTACAGTGTAAGAAAAATCCGTGGGATTGTCGACTGTCAGAAAAAACGATGGCTGTGACAATGTGATTTCCTAAGTTACACCTGATTTAATGCTCCAAGAGATATACCCCATTAACTGTGCCCTCCTAGACCGAAGTTTCTTGTGCCTATAGTCAAACGCCTTCCAGTCGGATAACTATTTCAACATTGCCATTTTCATTGCTTTCTTAAAGGCTTCACAACCCTTGACTCCCCATTGGTCTGATTACCTTTTACGTTTCTGAGACGAGCGGCTACCAGTTTGAACTAAATAGGAGGTTTATAAAATAAATGTGAGAGACTGGCTTAGTTTATACGCTTGTCGTTATCACTGTGGTCTAACTAGCGTGTGAACAGCGATCCATAATGAAAAGCTGATGCACCTGTGTCGCCCGACCTGCTTACGCCTGCTGGTCTTACGTTGAACTCGGTTGCACCTGGATCTACCTACTGAAATCTCCGATTTATGTACGGCAGTCGAGGAACGTAAATTAGAATATGAATACGCTGCATAAGATCTCAATAGCCGGGAAATTGTGAATAATTTGAGGTCAATAGCAACGGCTTTTAAACAAGACATCAACATAGTTGTGGATTGTGAAGAAGACCTTCACTTACACACCGCAAACAAATATTGTGAACTAATTATCATTAATTCAAAATTTTTTATTTGTAAGTAATCATCAAGACACTAAGTGATGATGCAATACTGGCATTAGGGTCCGTAGTGTTTAAATTCCCTGTTAAAGAAGGCATGATGTTTTGTCTTCGACGAATGTTGCTCATCTCTAGTGGACAACCGTCCATCTCAACGCCATCGCCTTGAAAGGATGTCTGACTAGTAGGTCGTGGTACCTTCACAGTCCTGGCTGTCATCCTGTCCGCAGCATTGAATACTTATGAGAGGGGACAACCTAAGTAATCAAAGCGGTTTTAGACCAGCTGTTGAAGCGATGGAGAATGGACATGAAATGACAAATCTGAATCACCATTTCACACTTCTAGGCAAAATATATGTTATCATGATAAATCTGATCATTTCAGCCGTTCGACTTGGTTTCCATGCTATGTGTAGAAAACCTAAACTATTACCTACTTTCCACACACTTATCTGTCGACGTACATGCAGGACAAATAATTTCCACAAATCAGTAAAGTCTCAGAATGTCTCTTCCAAATCGTTAACTTGTATAATCAGAATCGAATAATGATATAGAATATTCCTAATGAACACCACATTCGGGTTGGAAAATGCTCATGACCGCTGCCAATAAAAACCCGACATAGTAGTTTAACTTTTGTATTGTAAATGTTCATTAGTACATTCTGGCTGCAATTCTGGCACTTCCACACCAGTAACCACGATACCATAGGTCACTCTGCTCTCTGCGCTGTGTGATAGTGGTTTCAGATCCCATGAGCATACAGCCTACCCAAGTCACGACGGTGGCAATTGTGTCTTTCGATTCAAATTCATCCCTGTGCACAAATGATGCCTAGTTATATTGAACGGATGCTTGTCGTTTATTTCACTTCTTTACTCTCACTGAATGTAATCCATTATCTGTTATCCGTCTGTTTATTTTCCGTTTGTTCAAACCTGCATTCGTGCTTTCATGAATAGTTCAGCAATGCTCCCTGATCTTGTATTCACTTCGAACAAAGCCGATGTTCTCCCTCCGTGTATTCATGTCTAACACTCGCAAGTATGTTCCTATTCAGTTGTTCGTGTACTGTTACTTATCTGTGCACTAGACGTTTTGTGGACCGTTTTCAAATTTACAGAAAAAATCCACACCTCCAGTCGTTCCTACATCTTGTCCGTCGGCCATGAGCAGCTTCGCTTCACCGAGACAATCCACGAAGCCGTGCAGCACGGCAGAGGGAGTTGTAGCTGACACGACGGGTAAAGTGGATGAGTGTGACGAGAAGCAAAGCGCAAGAAAAGCGAAACGAGAAGCTATATTTCAAGTGAGTTCCGGTAGTGTTAAACTGTAAGGTGATATTTAACTGATAATAGGGGGGGTTTGCGACAAACAATGTGATCTTCATTTCGTAAGGTGCTATTAGTTGTCCAGGATTACCTTCGTACCCTTCTTGACCATGGTGTAATCACCGCTGGAATAAATTACTGCCTGCCAGTATGTAGCTTATTTATAACAACTCTGTCACATTTGTCGCCGATACTTGAGGGTGCTAGTCAAACTGACCGAACCAAGTATGGACGAAAAATGGACAGTCCGACATTTTTATGACCCATACGTTCTTACTTGAGTTAATATATTCCTTAAAATAATCATAATGTTGTCATTCTTGTGATACGCCGTCTGAAAAAACTTCTAGGTTGGTACTGATGCGTCTCCTGGGTGAGCTCACCCATTGAAAATATAAAATCCCATTTAAGACCTATTCTGACCGATGAGCGAGAACTTATTGCAGTTTATCCATATGGATGGTTAAAAACCCCCAGGGTAGACATCAGAAAAAAATAGCGTAGCGAACAAGCTCGTTTCCGACTGTTCATCATCAAGCTAATTACATAACAATTTATATGAAACAGAGTTGTCAGGGCGAAACGGGTGAGGTCAGACACTTCATCGGTACACACGGCAACAACGTTTTGGTGCGACTACCTCACCATTATGACGCCACTGGAACCATGATGGTTTGGTCGGTCGTAGTGTGAGTGGTTGGCCGTGGCAACTTCAACGCCTGAACAAAGCACTTTTGTGTACGCAAAGGTGGATTTCTTAATCGAATTCCAATCGCTTCGGCTGTGGCTAAAATTCGGCATCTGACAGATTTTGAGTGACTGGCATTGACTCGGTAAATAGGACGAAAACAAGTGTTCAGGTTGACAGTATGTGTTTCAACGAGGTGTGAAACAATTGCGCTCGTAATTGTCTTGGTAACTCCGCTGTTCATCCAGGCTGGATGGTGGTCACGGATAAGTTCAGATAAATGCCTGGTCGTGCGACCCACGTAACTAGTCCCACAAGAACAAGTTATTGAGTACACTCAAAAACAGTTGCAGAAACGGGCATTTTATCCTTTAACCGTAAACACAAAGCTGGAGTAGAGTTGAAACGGACGTGTAATTTTGCAGCGTAGAATGTCCTATTGATGACAATGTCAAGTCTCCTAGTGACTGTTTCAGCAAGCGTATCCCCTTGGAATGGTAATGAGATAAATATTGTTTTCTTTTCCGCTAGGTTCATCTTATCCTGTTTCTCACGATACTACAGAGTCTTGTCTACAAAACGCTCTGGATAGCCATTTTGTAAGAACAGTGCGCGTAGAAACGATAGTTCATCGGAGACTATCCTGTGTACATATTTTTACGACTGTATTGGTCAAGTGGTTTATGAGATTCCTTTTCTGCCTTAGAGGAACAAAGCTGCCGAAGTAGATATACTGCCCATTTCAGGTTTCTTTACCGTCGATTTTGCGTTGAACGGGTTCATCAGCACGTCACCGGATGAGTACGTCCAGGAAAGCTAGTTGATCGTTAAGTTCAGCTTCTAGGGTGAATGTCGCGTTCGTGTGGGCAGAGTTGAAAATGGATAAGATATCCGCTGGGTTAGCATTTTCGCTAACTATGTATATGATATCATCCACATATCGCTTATAAACGCTAAATCCACGAATGACTTCTTCTAACTGGTCATTCTGAAGCTTCACCATGAAAATGTCTGCAAAGAACGATCGTAACGGGGATCCCATCGATAAAGTTCTCCACTAAATTTAAAACGTATGTTATGAGTACAAAAGTACAATAACTGTTTTAGTTCTAGTGAGGGTATATGGACATTTGTTTTGTTAGTCACAATGTAATAACACAAATAGTCTATCGTCTGTTTCAGTGGAACACAAGTAATTAAGGATGATACGTCCAGAGAAAGCATTTGTTGTCCGGTTAGGTTAAACCTGTTGATTGTGTCAATAAATTCAAAGGAGTCTCGTAGGCTATGTTTTGATAACTTCTGCCTGACAGGTTCAAGGAGGTGCGATAACCACTTAGCCAGCGAATGGTATGGTGAGTTGCACATGTCTAAAATAGGTCGAAGAGGTATACCCGCTTTGTGAACTTTCGACAATCCGCAAAGCCTGGGAATTGTGGTTCCAGTTGTTCGAATGCGTTCGAAAGTTGAAGAGTCAATTGTCCCGGTTTGATTCATAAAACGTAGTATTTTTGACAATGCGTTCGAAAGTTGAACGGGTTTTTTCATTCTCGTTTTCCACCCTCTCGAATTTGGTTTGATCGCCTAGTGTGGTCTGCATTTTTGTCTAAGTTGTCTACCTTATTAAGCAGAACTATTCTAGCACCTTTTTATGGATTGAAGAAAATCATACTTCCATTTTTCCTCATACTTTCGGTTGCCAAGATATGCTTCTGCGTTAACAGATGTTTCAAGATTGGATTACCCTACTGGTACCGGTAGCATGAGTTAACAAGCGTCGGCATAAGTCGATTAACTTCTAGCAGAGATGATGGTTTAAAGTCAGACAATTGAGAAAACAGGTTCTCGAGCAGTACTTCCAAATCTTACTGCCTAGTTTTTCCCTTTGAACAACAAAGTTTTATCCATATAGCTCTAAATAGGCATGACAAATTCTTTCTGGGAAACCAATTCTATAGATGAAATTATGCTATCGATAAGTTAATTTACGTTTATGGTTTTTGGTCTGGCTGAACAAGCCTTAGATTGGTGATTATGAACTTTTGTGCACTGACGCATTTACTACTTATTGGGTTGCTTTCTTGAACAAATACTATAAGCTGTGGGAAAAAGACAAGTCGCCTCTTGTTTGGGTTGGTTAAGTCACATGATCAAAGAAACAATAGAACGGGCAATAGTATAATGCAATGCATTTGTATATTGACAGTCAGAAACGAGTGGCGTTAGTTGGCACGTTCAAGTCATATATGTCTCGTGTGCCATCGATCGACTTTTGGTGAATTTCAGTGAAGTAATTTAACTGTGTTTTCGAGTAATATAAATTCGTCCTTTCTGCGTGTAACAAATGACTGGAAGTTTAATTCGAATGTCAGAAACGGACAGTAGAAATTACGAAGCGGAATCGGTAATCTACAACAACTATTTTTAAATCTCCGTACGCTTAGCGAGTGTTAACAAACTGTAGGTTAAAATGATGCTGACAACATCCAGCAGCCTACTTTAAGGTATTCTCCACGTAATCTGTAGCTGAATTCAATTGCAACACAAGTTGGGGCAAAAGGTTGGTTATCATCATCATCCTCGTTATTATTCTCCTCCTTCTCGTTATCTTCATCATCATCATCACTATATTCATCGATTGAAATAACAACAGCAACAACTGTAATTCAGGGACAGACGCTAATATTTATTGACCATAGATCCGCAGGAATAAGCGCAAGTCCAGTTTAAAGATTAGAGAAACAATATGGTCCGAACGCGATTTCTAATACCGCTATGTTTAAGATCAAACATTCAACATTTTTCAAACGGACACTCAAGCTTCACGCGAGATTAAGGCCATTTCTGTTGACGTCTGTAAACAGAGGTCATGCAAACCCTAGGAACCAAACCCGGGAAACCAACATGATCTACCATACAAAACTTACTGATGGCTACTCCCATTACCCTTTGATGAACCATAGATTGCTCATCTAGTGCTCTACTTTAACCAGCTGAGAGCTTGGCAAAGAAAGCAAGGCGTAAAAACCAATAGATTGAAATCATCAATACGTGATGGAATCAAATAAGTCTGCGAATGTTTAGGAGTTTTTGGGTGAATTTGATCGGTTCAGGTGGCTAAAGACAAGAAATTCTAATCTTAAAATGGACGTCTAAATGTTGACGGTTTGAATCAATTTCGTTGTGAAATGAAAATATCATCTACATTTGTGAAAACTTTCACTTGTAGAATATCTGTTATGAATCTAGCACGAACACAGTGAAAATGCTTGAACGTTTTGTCTAGGATGTTTAGGATCGTTAGTTTATAGAAGTAAAAGGGATTTATGGATCTCTTTTTAGCGCGAAGCTTCCGACGAATGCCATATAAGCTGGTTAATACATCGTGTTGTTTGTCAAAATTGTTGATTTGTTTTATGTTTCTCTCGTAGTACTGAGAATGATATAATCGCGCCAAAATTGATTAAAAGGTTTTATTGATTTTTTTATTTGAGATAAACTATGATATCGTTACACCGGAAAAGGGGAGGTAATTTTTTCACTTGGATGAGTTCATTTGTTTTTTTTAATGCGCCTATTGATTCTCGTGTAACAGTAATTGTTTTAAATCAGATAGTGATAGAGAAACAATTAAAAGCAAGCTAACTTGTAATGTCCAAAATGTCCCAAATCCGTGTTTCCACGTTTCCATAGTTTTTCACCCAGCCGTTTTTGACAAAAACGCCAAACTATATGTCTTCTCTCGAGGCGACTGGGCGACGTGAACATCATTCTCAGGCGAATGTGACTGTGTCTTAATGCATGTGATACTTCAGTCGTGTCCCTTAGGATTCCAGTGGCACAGTTGTCAACACGGTTGCCCCATAATATCATGGACAGAATCCAAATCCCCTATCGCCAGCTTGAAAGTCCAGTTGCTGTGGTTGTATAACAGGCAGTTTCGTTATGGGTAATGTACTACTCATAGGTAGTATATTACTCACAGGAGACTTTCAGAAACAACCGGGCAAGCCCCCAACTCAAGGAGGACGACGGACAAGAAGAGACTATCGGAATAGTGTGTACGCGCTATGCGAGAAGTCACACCAGGGCGAATTACAGCGTATTGTCTCCCAATGTATTTGAATGTACGTTTGCCATGCAAATGAATGTGCGTGTTTGTGGTCATATTTTTAACATCACCTGCGGGAGAGTTCGCGCAATAAGCGAATTCGTAGGCCGAGCTTCTTTTGCGGACACAACACTGTGTAGTACCTAGTGGTGTTCTTGAGTAGTATGTCACAGCGCAAAAGAAAATGACACTCACGCCCACATTATTAAAGGCTGGAAGTGAGGCACGCCAGCTCTAAACGGGCGTTTTATATGGAACATTGTGGCAAAACAACTAGTTCTGTAAGTTCGGTGACCTTAACGGAGGCAAGTCAGTCGGGTAAGATAGGATACACGTTTGTGATTATCCATTTGTATATATCCTATGAGTTTTCAGCAATAAGCAAATTCCAAATTCAACTGCCTTTTGTGAACACCCCAGTATGAATAACATAAGATGTTGAATAATTCGTAGGATGCAGAAGAATACTTGCAACATCCGGTGCTAATACTGCGTACATCGTCTAGATGCTTTTCTAAACTTGTTGCCTTACCCATTAAGATTACGGCATTCGTAAAACCTTACAATGTATAGCTTAGTACCTTCCTGTAATTACGTTTACCAAAGTCTAGATGGGGCTATTAGACGGATGTTTGGATGTGAAGATAAAGTGGATAGCCGACCACATGCCTGAAATGATTTAACAATTCCGATGTGTAGTGGGATTGAGCATTAAATCGAATGCTGCATTTAGTTCATTCGATTATCTAATTATGTTCGACAGAATAACATTTAAAATAACCTCTAATGATGGCTGGATGCGGACTCCGTTCAGTTTCCCATGTGTATCGAAGTGTGAGGAGTGCGTTGCACACACATAGCAGTTTGACGGTTCAAGTGTTTATGATTGCTAGTTTGAGTTTGTCAATTTTTAGGAAAAGGAGTTCTGAGCGGTGTGAAACTGCTGACGTCTGGCCGTCATTTTCGAAGTTCATTTACAACATGTGTAGTATGCTTATCCAAAAAATGTGTGATGCAAATCTGGGTTACATACAACAACATATCGTTCCACTGTAAACCAATTTAATGAGAGGTTGATAGAATAACCAAAGTATGTGACGAATAAAAAGAAACTCACCGTTAAAACATAGTGTTGATTTGAAAAGTGGGGCATAAAGACTTCAGTGGATTCGTTAAAATAGAACCACGCTAAAAGTAAGTCGTTTGATAATTCTTTTCAAAAATTGCTGACATTTACTCGGCTTATCTCTCAAAAAAAGCCGCTATCTGCGTAATTAGTCTTCAGATAAGTCTGCAGGATTTTTTTTACTTAGATTGTTTATTCGTAATGACGTTGTCAGGTTCGAGAGATTTTCAAGTTGAATACGTTTCGAAATGGTTTCTTTTTATGCAAATTTCAGACATACTTAAATCGAAAACTGAGTTTGACCGGCGACAAAAACGGAAGTACTGATCTTTCACGCCCATCATCCGGAAGTCCAAAAAGTACTCCATTGCAAAATTCCCCACGACATTTAACGAACCATACACCACCCATTCCTGAAACTCTGAACAGACGTCAGAAAAGTTATCCTCTAAAGCGAAGAACAGCCAGTATCCCAAGAAGGAGCAGCGCCGCATCTGGTAAGTTCAGTTGCTCGTTAAATAAGTATTTCTGATCTCATAGAGTTGCAAACTTATCTAGAGTTGTGACTGTAAAATTAACAGCTTACACGCGTTTAAGTAATTCGCAGAGGGCTTGTTCCTCCCTTCAACCAACCTTGACGGAATATGTTTCGAGCTGGACAAAATTCCGTACCTCAGCGGTAACTCACTGGAACTACAACATTAAACAAACAAGTTAGTCTGTGGACAACGCTTTTTCCGGCCCAGGTGCGTCCAAACTGACAACATTCGCACTGAGGACGATTTCGTGTTATGGCCTACCACGTCTCTACCCCGAACAATTCTCCTTCACCGACTGATAGGAAAATCCGACATTGCTTCATTTAGTGACATATGTCTCAGTTTTTAACTGCGATGCAACAAGTTACTATCTATACTACTATTTTTAACTCCGGATACGATGTGCAGAGACCATGCGCCCAGAAAGCTACTCTGTAATCGTTTTCATTCAATGTCCGTTAAACGTGCCAAGGTCACTCTCTATTATGTTGTCCAGTCGATAACTTTATTTAGAACCTGAATCGGACCTCACTAAGAATTATTGATCTGTGGATTGATACTCTGGCTTTGAACGATTAACTGGTACAGTAGAAATGCAAGGTACCTGCAGTAATCGAATTCATGGGACTAATAGCAGGTAACGAACTAGATCGAACCCAAACCTAGCCTCAACGCATTAGAAGCAGAAGACCGATAGCTGCGGATACTGTTACGATTTCGTTGTATTTCTGGTTACAAGCACTTTTACAAATGGCAATACATCTGGTGGTTGGTTAGAGTACGTGAGACAGATGAGTGTCAGTCACTTTTCGTTCTCTTGGTGCTTGAGTCTTGGAGGGCTGGCTTGTTTTGCAGTTGTCTAACTAATAGCAGCAAAGCAGACAGGACACTTCTGACTGACTGTAGTTCTGTCATTCCAGCGAATAGACACGTGGTCCTGACGTGCAAACTGCTGGTCTGCAACTCGCGGTCACCACATTATCCCAAAAATCTATTTTGCTTCTCAATAAGTTAAGTGCTTGTGTGATTTTTATAGGGTATCTTTTCCAAATAAATCAATGTGTGCGTCAAAGTAGAGTTTTGCTGTCGTCGTCAAATTTCATGCTCTGACCCGGTCACTAATTGTAAGTACGGGCCCTTTTTCTTTCATTATCTTACACGTGCGCGTTTTCATACAACGATGCATAAAAGCAAATCGTGTGCCATGGGTTAAGCGCTTTGTTACTTCTTTTTTTTGTTGCATATGCAGATGTCCGCAGATACCACTTGTCAATTTCATTTGAAAGAATCAACGCATAAGCGTTGCTTTTTTAATATGTCTTCGAGTCATTCTTCCGTCATGCAACACATTTTTTTATGCGGTGTTCATGTAACGTTATAGCTGATGCCAGTACAAAGCTTCTTTACTTACTGGATCCGACCGTTCCTTCTTCTGTGTGCCATGTGGTCAGGCTCTAACACGTCCATCGGACGTGTCACCAGATACACAACTCTTTTTTATGTGAATATCACACCATTTTCCTAGATGAACTGATTACGATTGCTAAATAAGACTGTCGGCCCTTTTGGCAGTGTTTTTCTTTCGTGTGGTCATCCATTTCTGGCTGTTTGAACAAATCGTCGTATCATATAACCCTGTGCCTACGCTTCTGTATAGCCCACATCTAGGGTGATCTGCGTTGTTATGTATTCTGTGATAGCAGTTGCACCAATGTGAGGCTGTTGGGAGAAGGAAGCTTCTGCACAAGCTTTGGATAACGTAAAAGCTTTGTACACCGAAGTCCCCAGCTGATAGACAACTATCCAGTGTCACCGTTCTGCATCCTGGGTTAGCATTATCTACAACATTCGTGGTGAAGTGCATAACGGCTTGTGGTTACTGTGGACCAATGTTTTCTGACCAAAACCGAAAAATCGAACCGTTCCATAACGCACATCATTGTTAGCTTCTCTCTATATATATTCGCGCTCACTTCCTCTCTTCGGATGAAAGATTACTGTCATGATAATTGACCAGAATTCCACTTTGTGATGACACCGTTCACGTACCAACTTTACAGTCAGCACATTGAATAATCTGAGGTGACACTGGATTGTGACTGTTCAGTATTTGGTACCTCGGCAATGACTGGTTGTATTTTGATGTATGCAACTCGTTGTTCTTCCTGCCACTCGTGGTACTTCTTCATAGGTCAACATAGCGTGTCGGATGGGTTTGGAAGGAATCAGCTCAATTAATTACCTATGCCATCCAATCGAAAAACTGCTTCTACATCATCACGAGATATCGTGACATCAAAGAGTTTATTTTTAATCTGTTTAGTTTTAGCGGATTTTCTGGGAGAGTGATTACTATCACTTGTAACACCGCGTTGCCCTGTGTTCTGTATCATCCCTGATCTATGCACTGCTTTAGAAATGCTACCAAATCTCGGTTATGTTCCTCCATAATCTGTGACACACCTAACCCAATGCAACTCAGTTGCCTGGATTAAAAGTTTTTACTAATTTCGCTGGACACTTTCCATTCGAATGGCGAACGTAACCGACGAAAACATTAGCAGTAGGTTGGAAATGTAATTAGATATAATCTTCCAGCTCTAATTGTCAAAACGCTAGAAACAAATCTATCTTTATGAAAAACTGAACGTGACTTAGCTTTTGCAAAATGTCATCTATGATTGGTAGATGGTGGTTCCGTTATCGAAACACTTTGGAATAGGTGCACAAACGGATGTCACTTGTCTTCTTTAAAGTTACGGCAGTCTGAATGATCAACCCGGTCAGTTTGTTTATTGGAGTAACCACATTAATCTGAACCGGCCAGCATAATTCCGTTTTACATTCGACAACATAAATCCTCGAACTGGCGACGCGATAGGAACGGCTTCGCAAACCACCGATTACTTGATGACCCTAGGCATGTAACCGGGAGTTCAATGAAAAACACAAGAACGCTGACAAAGAAACATCTGCACAAGCTAACTCATACAAAAATTAGTCGTGGCAACATTGATGCATTTCAACTGATGAATGACATCAACACCAAAAGTTAGCACTGAATCATGATTACGAACCGATATAAAAGGTGTATATCTCTCCACTTTTCGGATTCATAGCACACTGTATTGCGACTGATTTCGTGTTTATTACCTTGACATTTAGTATCCCCAGTCCTTCCTTTGAGTCACGTTTGTTGGTCTTCTTGATCCAGTCTGATGGTACGACATCAGCCGATGCATCGGAATTTAGCTAGCATCTCCTCTTTGTGTCTTCTGCGATCAACTCCAAGTAGATTCCTTTCTATCTGCTTGACTCGTTGAGCCTGTTTTTTTTTATCACGTTTCAATTTCCATAATTCAAACTGGCCGTGGCTGATCTGCTCGATCTGTCAAAATGATTCTTTTTTCGGCATTTTATGCACACCTTTCCGCAGATTGGACACTAATTTCTAACGAGGATATCTCCCCTCACGAAATCATCTCTACTTACAACGTTACTCACGAGACCGTAGTCCACTTTAACGTACGTTATTCTTCGCTACGTTTCATATTCGATGTTGAAATCACTGATGGATTAGACATGCGTCAAGTTTAGAATGTTTGTCAGTCATCTGATTATTCCTGAATTTGAAACGCTGATGATAATTCTGCTTCCGACAAAGCGATATTCCAAGCACTTTCAGAACTAGCGACAGTTTACAAGCGTCTTCAGATCTATTGTGTGTTGTACCATTCCGCTGGGTTCTCGATTTTTGTAAAAAAAAATGAAGGCGTTCGAAAGTTTCGTTTACTTGTCTTAAACGGTATTTTTTTATTTCGCGAGTGACCACGCCGTGTTCATTTTCCTCCCCTTCGTCCGCAAAGGCAACCTTCAAGATACCGCCTTTCAACATTCCCGGCTGCATGTCAGAAGACAGTTAACTGGTTTGATTTAATGGTCTCTGATAGACCAACCGACAGACAACGCTGTCCATAAACACCAATTGTTTGTAAGCCTGTTCGCATCATCCACATTCGATGGTTTGTGAGAAATAGTCTTCAGCTAGTTTGTCGTCTAATTCATCGTGCAGACTACTTGTTTTTGATGTTCTCTTAAAAGCGCTGCGAACGACTAAGCAAAAGGACAACAGTGTACTTCTCAGTTTTAATAAATTTCGACGATTTCTTCTATATACGAGAAGCAGTGGTAAAATAAAATACACCTGGTCTCGAACCTTCGGTTTTTCCCTTTTTTGGTCCGGGCCTACCTGTCACCCGAGTAATTTTACCCATGACAGACCTGAACAGCTTTTCGTACTCATGTGTTCAGTATAAAAAATCGGATACAACGCCTGAATGTCATCTTGATTGGTCGCTTCGCCGACTCAATCGTTCGTTCAACTGCCGGATTTACATGGCTGTGATCTTCCGCGAATCACCCAGTTTGCGTAATCCAGACCCTTTTTGCAGTCCACAGATAGCAACCAAGCAAATTAAAGTTTGTCCGTCGTTGCTCGTGAACCATTTGTAAAGGTATACCCGGCCATGAAACAACGAAACCACCTCAACCTTACTGTCGTCTTCGTTACTCAAAAGCTCATTTCAACGCATATTTTAAAAGCGGAAGTGTTCATATTTGTTAGTCGTTTTAGAATGACCAAAATCTACTTACAGTTATTATTTGCGAGATGTTGGCACTGAAACTAACGATATAACTGCGGCAACTCTACTAGACCACGAATTCCTCCGCTCCCAGAAAAATGTGCGTGGATGCATGTTTATCGTCAGCGTTAGAAGTCCAGTGCGGTATTTGTACATGCTCCTTGGAAGCGAATCATTGAGGTTTGGACCTTGGGAACTGCCTTCAATAATGAAGCCCTAGATTTGTGCACTTCTGTGTTTTGTAGAGTTAGTGTGTCGATGCAGTTTGTAGTGGAGTTGGTCGTCAACAACATGGGAAACAGGCTTAATCATTTCCACGGTCACTTCAGTATTGCACTTAACAGCCGTGGTTATGAATACTAAAGCAAAACAAAATTTCCAGAGACTCAATTTTCATAGATAAGGCAGAAATCGTTTTATTTTACAATATATCTCTCGAGCATATTTCGCTGCATCTCATCAGGTACATACTGCAGTCTGTGAGTTTATATAGCAAAGTTCAGTGGACATTGTGAAGCTGAACAACAAAATCAACAACCACACAAACACACGCACACACACACATCCAACTACATTAGTTACCAAGTCAATCTAGTTCTGACGAACAAGCCTTTCTGTACGCAGAGGCGTTGCTCCCATTTGCTAACTGTTACCGCCTCCGCGAACGGGAGAAATTCTCGATTTTTGTTG
>LUCH01002013.1:15461-30510 GCA_013368495.1 Paragonimus heterotremus | reverse complement strand
CAACAAAAATCGAGAATTTCTCCCGTTCGCGGAGGCGGTAACAGTTAGCAAATGGGAGCAACGCCTCTGCGTACAGAAAGGCTTGTTCGTCAGAACTAGATTGACTTGGTAACTAATGTAGTTGGATGTGTGTGTGTGCGTGTGTTTGTGTGGTTGTTGATTTTGTTGTTCAGCTTCACAATGTCCACTGAACTTTGCTATATAAACTCACAGACTGCAGTATGTACCAGATGAGATGCAGCGAAATATGCTCGAGAGATATATTGTAAAATAAAACGATTTCTGCCTTATCTATGAAAATTGAGTTTGTTTTCCACACAGAAGTGCGCATACACACATTGAGATATACGTGAGACTCAAGTCTGCATCCGCTTCAACTGAGGCTAAGTATGTTTGTGCTTGAGACAAATCGACCTTCGTATCTTTCAATAATTTAGCCAGGGAGAGTCATATAATGCTTACAGTATGGTTTTTACGAATAACTTCAGCACGATGAATATTTTCACATTAGGAGAGCTCTTTGTTGCGTGAGAAGCCAGTCGGAGAACTTTCCTTGTCTCTTTCAGACAAAAACCGAAATTGCCGTCGATTATTGTCAAACATACGGAGACTAACTGTCTAGGACGTGGTAGACTGCCTATTGAGACTTTTGAAGTCGTTTGGTGACCTTCTGCATGCGCAACTGCATTTATTCGGAAACCGAATGGTCACCAGCTTTCATAATCCACGACTTGGTGGAAATTTGAACCATGTATCCTCAGGAACAACATTCGTTTCATGTCAACCAACTTGTTCGCTCCTCAACTCTGTATTCTCATCTCATTTACTCTTGAGTTAGTATGTGTTTATTTGATGTTATCTGCAACCCATATTGGACTCCCGTGTTATAGTCTTGTGTCTTCGGGGAACAAACTTCGTACACATTTATGGTATCTTTCTATGATTTTGTTACTATAATTTTTATAATTTTCCTACTTACTTCAAACTACTGTCGTACAACTATTCCTCATTATATCGGTCAATAATTTCGCAGCTGGTTATAGAGGAAAGGTGACCACTGCGTTGTACTAAATTCATGTTATTCTTGACTCACCATTTTCGTTACGAGGGTAATTCCCAGATTCGTCACTGAACTGACACAACGTTTATCACAATGACGGAGACAACATTCGAACTGACTGAAGTATACCATAGATTTCGAATTATCATTTTTGTGTTCAGAAATATTTTGGCAGTTGTTTGCGTGCTCAGTCAAATCCTAATGCGATGAGAAACCATTTTTGGTCTAACATCCTGAAAGTCTACCAAAGGTCTATTATAATGAATAAGTCCATATACCTGAGAATCAGTTGGAGAAAACTTTTAACACATACCGTTTCTTTCAAACCACTTCAGCATATTTTTTGTCTCATTATGTAGTTAGGACAGTTTGTTAAGTTTTCGGGTTTTACAACACAAGATGTTTGTCATCATTTTAAGTAGAAGGTCATATGTAGGCTGATTGCTGTAAGACTATTCAAAACCCTCAGACGTGGGAGTTGCTGTTCGGCCTCTCTACCGTCAAGAAGCTGCGATATCAAGCACACTGCATTACCGGTTATTGTTTTTCTCAGTATCTGGAAGAATATGTTGTTCATAACAAACACTCATTATGTGGTTCAAATTAGTTAAGTAAGCCTATCCAGGAGTAGAAATACAATAAGCAGTTCTTCAGCAATAGTCCGTTGAATCTCACTGAATCTGTCCCAGATAGCATCGCATCTCATAAAATGAATTTTTCGGTCGTCGATACACGCTGTCAGCCTGCAGCATTTACATGTTGTACAACAGTTTTCCATTTCAAATACGCTAGGAAGTGGACAGTCTATAGGATAAATCCAGAGAAACTACGATTCCTTTTTGTTGTAGAATAGTTGCTAACATTGTTAAAAGCCTTGTTTTAATCCATCCACTTTCTTTGGAACCTTTTTGTTATAAATATGATGTACTTGAGGTGACTATTTTTAATGATATGGATAATTTTAAACTGTATTGTCCTCGAAAGTCCAAATGGTTTTTCAACTGTAGTTTACAAACATTTTACACACTATTCTTCCCTGGTTTTCATCTGGACTTTGAAAAATATGGAGATTTTTCCGATGCCGTCACTTTAGTTTTACGATTAGCATTTCTACCTCATTTTACTCAAACAGAATCCAAGAAGCTTATTGTGGCCTTACGAAGTATTTGAACACTCTTTCTCGTTCTGATTTAATTTGGCCCAAACATTGCCCTCTATTTATTAAAGTTAGAATTCTAGTGTTTTATATAAAGTAATTGGAATTATTACCATCTTTCTGCTGGCTTGCATTCTTCTATACTATCTCTACTGTTCGGCCGGTACTTGAGAAGTTTGACAAAGTATCCGCAACTAGTATCCAGGTTGATGACTTCCTTTTACAGTTGTCAGTCTTCGGGGCTGATCCATATGCTATCGTAATATGTCGAAACAGTTGCGTGCTTGTAGTAAATCTGCAGGTTTACTAATGACATTGCTGATCTGTGCATGTAGCATTGTCTCATGGGATATCCGAACTCGCCCACTAAATATATGTTCAATCCGATCTTTCCCTATTTTAACCTGTAGGTCATTTACCGTATTGTATCCTGCTCACATTTTGCACAACCGAACCAAAATATCCACCAAAATGTCCTGTCCTCTCTAACAAAATAAGTTTTTCACTGTTATCAATTAATTCCTAGTGAATGTTGCTCAATTTTCTTTCGGTTTTACAAAACGTTGTCAGTTAATTCGTCAAAGATAGATGTATGATAACGCTAAATTTTCACCTTTCAAATGAATTATGTGATAGTTGGTACTGACCTGGCTCCAAATTTTGCACTAGTTCACGTCGTACGTAAGCGAAACAATGTGTTAGCTTGCTTGCTTGAAAAAGTGTCTTCTGCTTCTTGACTTAGCGCGACGTACATACAGTTACCCTTACTTTCTACAAGATCAGTGATTACAGGATTGTCTCTACTGTCTTTTTTTATTGATTTTTGCGGTTCATACTTTACACCACCAACCAACTAACATCACACAGTGTTCTTTTAATCATCCTTTCAATCGTGGGATCATTGTAGTGATTCAGTCGCACTGAACCTCATCGGCGTTCAAGATAACTTTGACTAAGTCAAATGTCTTGCTGATTGTCCTTCGGTTATTGAGGCATTTTCGACCCAACACAATGCAGACTGTTGAATGTACGTTCTTCGACGTTTACTTGCTTATGTTATTAGAAATATCGACGTTGTGTGTAGCGTGCAACCGCTGCCATTTGTGTGACAAATGTGTCTTTGATTCTGAGTGGCAAAATTATCACATTTTCTGTCCTCCTATAGCAACCACCGTACAGAGTTCAACTACTCGAGACGATGTTGCCCTGTTGTCAAGCCATCATCATGACGTGGACGCTGGAAGCAACTTGATTGTAACGGAACCGAAATTGTTTGTACAGCTTCAAGCAAAATCAAACAGACGGGTAATTGCTAATGCGTTGGCTCACTGCTGTTTGGCTGGACCAGTGAATGAGAGCGCAAAACATACAGTGCTTGAGGTAAATTCCTTTCTTTCTGTTAACCAATCTATTTGGTTGATTTAGAACTGTGATTTTGCTGTTTCAGAATAAATCACTTGGAGAAAATAGTTATTACTGTATTCTCTAAGAACTATACCACACTGCTAGGCTGGTTCTAGTTTGGACTCATTAGACCGCGATAGACAGCAAGAATTTTCAGTCAACACGCCTCGTGTTCGAAGTCGAATCTCTTATCCACTTTCCCGATTCAGTCGTTTTCAATAAGAACCGGTATATTAAGCCATGAAATGATGGCTTTGATCAAAATATCTCTGTAAGTTGACTAAACGGGACCGTAGCGGGTCATGCAGAAACAACATAAGACAACACGCTTCCTTCACCTTCAGTCACAATGGATTCTGTATACACCCATGCAAAAGGGTAGTGTGCAGCGCTCTCAATAACTACGTTTAGCCTTATTTGTCTGATTTAAAACTGGAGATCATGAGGAAAGCTCGTTCCCAGATTTCAGCAATGTTCAACACATTAGTGATCCACCAAGGCATAACGTTAACGTCTGAAATCAGTGATAACTCTGGGGAAAATTTATTGTTTCGAACCATGAACCAACATCTTCATGCAGTCTAGACGTAATTCTGGTAGCGGATTTGCATGACAGAATTTGACCAGTATGAGTTTTGAAAGATAGTCTAAGTCAGATAAAAGGCCGACAATTACGCAGTCCGAAGCGTTAGTTAGCATTTCTTTGTGGTAGCCATGGTTACAGTAAACACACTTTCTCTGGGTACACATTTAGAATCCGGGAGAACGGATATGCTGGCCATAAAGTTGTGCGATTTTCTTATGCTTCAAAGTTATCTTTAGAAGTATACCTAACTCTGTTGCAACCCCGATGGTATAGTAGTTATGATTGTGCGTTGCACTACTATCGTGTCACAGACTGACATGACAGTTTCTGATGAGAGAAGTTAGAGATTGTTTGACGCCCCGTTCTAATAAACTATATATTGTAACGAAGGGCCCATTTTTCATGTATTTTTTCACGAAATGGTTGTAACCCTCACAGTCCTGACTATTTTCAGCAGACCATTGAAGAACACTAGCTTTACCAGTGATTCAAAAAACCGTCAATGGCATAAATATATTTGAACGGAGAGTCAATCATCTTTTTCTACCAACTACATGTTATTTGATTTTCATATTGCAGGCTCTCGGATGCGCCGATGGGAAACATTTCATGATTCTTTTGAGGAGCCATTGCCAGTACAGTGGTCTTTATAGTTATTCTGCAACGGAAGATGTAGCAACTCGAGTTATTGGCCTGGGACCCAAGAAGTTTGACAACAGCATGGTCGGACGTTACTATAAGTGAGTTGTTATTTTGAAACCTTCAATTCACTACTGTGAAACATTTTGTATAAGTTCACACTGTTTATAAAAAGTATGAGCAGAAACCGTGACTGTATGGTCACTAAACTTCATCATCAACACCGTCTTACCATTTGAAGTTCACAATGAGATTTGTACACCTTAATATATGAAGCTACAGCTTTTTAGATGCTCACATATTTAGCAAGCTTACTACAGTTAACACTGCATTTGAGTCAAAATTAAGTTATCAATAATTGTATTTCTGGAAAACTTTTTCAACACTAGATTCCACTTGGGCTAAGCTAACTACTACATATCCTCATAAACTATTCAACCAGTCCCCCTAGAGAGGAAACTCTAGCCTCGAGCTGTACTGTTGTTACATCGCCTCAGTTAAAACCAACTCTTTTACTAAATATTTCTAATCAGGACATCGCTCAACAAACTTTGTGAGCTTCGTGATTCCAACTTGTTGTAAAGTTCTAGTATTTCGATCATCAATAGCTGTAAACAGTGCATTTACTGTATCCTCATTCCAGTCTACCCGGCAATCGGAAACGAATTTAGCTAAGCGGTTGTATAGGATTATTCGATAATGTTCAAAATTAGACAAATGACGTAGTGGTTAGTACGGTCGCCTCGTGATAACTTGGCTGGGGTTCACCGTTCGGCATTGACAAGGATATTCACTACTGACAAACCCCGACAAATGCAAATATCGACGCTAGTGCTTCCTTTCGAACCAGTTTGGTTGAACTGTCTATGGGAATACGAAAGCTGCGACCAACTGTGGGTAACTTTTAATTCTGATGTAAGGTATTTAAAAAAATCATGGACTGTGACCACCTGGATTGATCTAACAAGCCACTCAATGAAACAGATTAAAACAAAGGAATTTTGTCTTGTTTCCAACCTCCGACATTCACCTGAATCTGGGTCATATATCGTGGAAAAGTTAGGTTAGTTTAATGGTACACACTTTTGCTAACAGTCCAGAAAACGTTGCCTATAGGGTACTGAGGACTCTTCAAAATCCCCGTACACAAATGCGAACGATTGAAATGATCACTTCATACAACTTGACCTCAAATCATTAGAACGTGTAATTGGCAGAAGTGAAGCAGCAATCTATAACACTTCTTTTGGTTTCCAAAACAACGTTTCAGAAACACAAAAATGCACTTCGATGGGAGCGGTAGAAAGTAGAAGTGGAGAAATCGTTCGCATTCATAAAATCCTGTGAACACATAGAGGTTTTACGGGGTCGCCTCAAAATCCTGGCAGACCATAACGTGTGGTTGAAAAATAACTGGAACCAGTAAATACCGAGTGATAATATTCCACCTCAGTGACAAGTATGTAACGGACAATCGCGGATATTCAGTTGGGCCGTGCTTCCCTATTTAAGCCGCACGTGACTAGGTACCATTAGTTTGTTGTGAAATGTCATCGGTTAAAAATAGCAGCAATTGGCCATTGTGTGCACCTCGTAGGAGTTTGCTTCCAAACAGTGACTTTTAACTATTCTCAAGAAGCATGTCTTTGTTTGATTGTATAGGAAAGGCAAAATTCTGGTCTAAGTAAATCCAACGTCGTTCGTTTAACAGTTTGTAGTGGTCTGATTTTACTCAGTTTAATGGAGCGCAATGGGCTTGATTCAGTATATTTTCCACTCTTTTAGAATACTGGACAAGTTTTGTGCTCATTCCTAATAATTTACCTTTTAAAGATCTTTTTGACTGCGCGAGTATCCCTGTGGACTACTTAATCACATTCGTCTACTGTAGACTGCACGAAAGTAGACACTACGCTATTCCGTTCGCACACTCTCTGTAACAAAATTATTTGGCCGATCAGTTTTCTCGGTTGAGTTTCTCAAGTTCGTGTCACAACTGCTGCTAAGTTTTGTGTTGACACCTAAGAGGTGTACAAACCACGTCGTCAAAACGTCATACTGAAAATTAAGGCCGTAATCATGTAACCAAAAGAACTACAAAAAGCTATGGTTCAGACGGGATGCACCATCGTCCCAAAGTTAGGCAACACGTCGACGTCAAGTTTCTTGTGAGTGGAGTGTGCACCGTAGCCAGATCGGCGTTGTATCTGTCGAACCTCATAGTATAGGCGTTAACCTGTAGCCAAGTGACCAAACTCAGCTCATCTAGTATTACACTTTATATAGGCTGTGTGCATGACTCAACACTGGGAAGCACCCAAACCGATTGGGAAAAAGAGTGAATTTCAACACTTTAGCAAGTGTAGGTTGTCATATGAAATATTTAGATGAGACTGGATTGCGAAAATTCCGGCCTTCGGTTAAATTCAAACAGCTATGGAAACGGCATGTAAAAACAGGGCAAGCGCTCTGTCACCTGATCCACGAAAATGCGCCGGTAAGTCAGGAATTTCGTAGTTGAATACAGAGAGTCTACTGGATTATTTAATGGAGTCCATATGACACAGTAGATTGGGCGAGTAATTGATTCCAAAAATGAAGTTTCGCTGCTCCTTTTCCGATTTCGTAACTTAGCTGGCGTAGCGTTTGGCGCGTTTCGCCATCCTGTTTCTGTAGTTGGTTCAAATGCAGTCAAAGTCTAGATTATTAGCAAATAATTTTTTTTATAAGGCATTCACACATTTTGTACGTAGTGGTTGAAATTAGAAGGTTGGTGTGCAGTCGATCCTCTGTAGAAGTTGGGATTTTTCGCAGTTGTATTTTATGTAAATTATGAAGTATACCACACTACTTATAAGTAATTGAGGGATTGTCTAAAGACTCCAGGCACTTGAAAGTGGCGTTCGCAATATTTAATAAGCCGAAAGGCATTGCGCGGATTAGGCGACGAGTTTTGTGCTACAACAGAGAATAATGTGGGACTCAACTAGACTCTTAAACCCAGTGGTCTCAAGAGAACTATGCTACGGACGTCAAACCAATTATGTTCCAAGCATTAAAAAATGAGTCTAGTGGTTCTTTCCGAAGTGGGCTAGCCGAAAGGCTTACCTGACTGCGAACTTTGCGACCAATTGTGGGTGGTGTTTAATTTTTAAAATAACCCAGATCCATAAACTTTCAATTTTGATACAAACCAAACACAATTGGTTCAATGAAGACAGTAACCTCGTCCTAAGTAAGAAGTCCTGATCACGAGGTTATCGATTGGATAGAACAGAACGATTCTGCTAACTTTCCTTCCGAAATGATCGGGCAAGCTGAACACTATCCATACAAGGTCGTGGTTGAGCGTTTGGACTCGATCATTCGGTTACGCCTATTGTGAAGTTACTGGCATTGTTGTTAATACGCTAGTCTCACAGACATGTGGGTCAGGGCAAAACCTCCCATCTGGGCACTACTGTTGAGTTCCAATGAGGGCGAAACTCGAGTCTAGTGCCACCTTTCGAAGTTGGCTAGCCGAAACTCTAATCTGAATGCGAACTCTGCGATTAGGTGTGAGTGGTATTCCAATTTGAAATTACTTGAATCCCCGAACTTAAACTGCATAAAAAATGAATGAATTCATTTCGCCGATTCAACGGCATATACAACGTCGCTATCTTCATGGGTCAAAAACCATGCTTCTTAGACTCACTATTGCCAGTAGTCGGTGCTGCAAAATGTCCAATCTAAACAGAACTGATGTAGTGGATTGCGAGGTCTATTCAACCTTTGACATAAGTGAATTTGGTTTGTTAGTTGACGATCTAGACGCCGACATATATATCCGGAGGCCGGCCTATTGTTACATTTTCTTTTTCAGATTGGCAAAGGACGGTAATTTTCTAGAACAACAAAGCTGAAATTCCTATGGCGTATATCGTGAGGACGTAGCTACTTCTTGATTGACCAAAACTTTGAATCATGGATGACATTACGATTCAAGATGAAATATTTCCTATATGCTCATGTGCTCTGAAGAGACTGTTATAGAGTGGTTGACGGGAATTATTTTGCTCATCAACCCTGGTGAATACGAAGCGGCATGTAGACGGGTGTTCTTATGCTTGAGTCTGCTCCGGGGTAATCCCCGGTGGCGTTGGGTTTAGCCGCCCCATATGCCGTTTTAAGCGTACAGCTTACGAGAATAGATCTATGTCATCGTTTGTTTGAGTCCGTGAGCATTTCGCCCGTCAGACGTAAGGCATACTTTAGACTGACTTGGTTGAAGTGCAGCCGATAATTCCTTTAATTGTGTGTCGGATTCTAGACAAAATGAAAGGCTAAGACTTGTGATCAGTTCAAACCAAACGTTATAACGAGAATGGCGGCCTTTAGTTTATGGTGAAAATGTCCCTTAATCCATTGGCCACTGGGTGATTGGCGGTTGTTCGTTGGTAAGGCAAACAATGTCAACCCTATTTACGTAAGTGAATACGCGGTTTTCGCCAAATGAATGGATCTGTGATGTTTAACGGTAGAACAAAATATGAGGTGGAAGGTAGAATAAAGTTCTACAACACATTTCATCGGTAATTAGTGGGGAGGAATGGTCTGGGCTTACGGGTCGACATATCACACTTGATTTTGGAGTCACAGTGGAGAAGTGGCAGATGGACAAGTGGGAACGTAACTTATTAAATTCCGCATCGTTCTGTTGGCAGCCGAAGTAACCTACAAATCAGTTGGAGATGCAGATAAGTGGTGTACCTGTACACGGGATATGGCATTGGTAACTTGATTGCTGTGACCATTTGTATAGCAGATTTCCGTCGTGAACCGGGAGGGAGGATCTAGTGAACGAATTTCTCTTGACGAGAACCCGTACTTTTCCCGAGAGGTGCTGATGTTGTGAGCCAACAACGCGGATGACGCAAAGGTTGTTTATTTAGGAAACCAACACGGATTAGATGTTCAAGCAGGACAAGAAACAAAAACACTCATCTGCATACGACAATCATTCCCGAAGGTCCCGGCTGTCATAGAGGCTAATGCTCTGCTTCTTTGCATAGCCAGAACTATTCCATCGCGTACTGAAGTGTCGTGTTAGTGTGATGTTTCTTCTTGTGTTTTTTCATGCAAAATCTATGCATGAGGCGATCGCTCGTCCTCATCACAAGGAAGGCGTTAGTTAACGGTTTGTGGCCAGTAAGGATAATGGACTGACGTTCTTCCATTACATGTTGGAAGTGCCGGACGTCGAGACAGACAGCCGGCAGTTTTCTGTCGAAGGTACACCGTCTTGCGGGGGCGGGTTTCAGCTTGCGATGGAACAATAACAGCGGTTAGGTTGCCAGTTACGTGTCGCAAAACAACACTAACGGCAGAGTGAGTTGTATCGGTCTCTAAAACTGACTGAGCAGGTCCGTCACTGCTGAGATATACAGTGGATGTGACATTCGCTAAAGCCTGTTTGACGGTTGTGAAACGGCAGTGAATTCTGTATTGGAAACAGCACTTTTAGGACCACTTTGCGGCAGGTCAGTCAATGGCTTCAACACTCCAAGACAGTTGGAAATAAAGAGGCAATAACAGTTAGCAATTCTCAAAAATCGACAGACTTTTAATAAACAGAAATAGTGAAATCGCGTTGGTTTTCTCCGCAGTGGTCTGGTCCCGTCTTTATCAATGTAGCGTTCCAAACAGTCAACGGAAGCAACATCAAAGACACACTTGGCTGTACTGTTGGTAACACAGTGACGGTTTAAACGCCTGAAGACCGCGTGTAACTGAAACGTATACACTTGGGCGTTGTGGCTAGCCCGACTGTTATCAATGTACGCGAATCGAGTCGGTATAAAACCCGGTGGATCAATCCTTGGAATGCCTTGGTAGCCTGTCCCAGTCCGAAAGACAGGGACAACTACGGAGAAGACAAAAAGTGTTGTGATCGCCGTTTCAACAATGTTTTTGGGAGCCGCTGGAGTTTGGTGGTATGCCATGATAAAATCTACCTTACGAATTTCCCTCACAGATAGCCCTATGCGAGAGGTGTTGTTGGCCCGGCATGGTTGCGTTATTCAGCACGCCGTAGGTTCTTCAATCTCCTGCAGTTTTTGGTTACCATGTGTAGAAGTGGTGACTTCGGACTGTTCGAGGGATGAAGGATTCCCGGGTACATTAGCTCCCCGAATTCTACCTTTGCGACCTGTAGCTTCTTGGAGAACAATCGGCATGAACGCGCAAATGTGGGTGCTCCTGTGATGGTAATGTTGCCAACGACGTTATGTTTCGGTGTTGTGACATTTGCTGCAGAGTGATCTTTAACCGTTTGAATTTTGACTTCAGGACTGTTGCGTTGCTTATTGTTTATTTCTTCTTACTTCTCTACTTTCAATGAAGTCAGTCATTCGAACTTCCCTGTGATTGTTTCCCTGGCAGTTGATACTGAACCCTTGAGTTGATGTGTTTTTCCATGCCGGTCCACTTCCACGCTTATTTATTTTCGGCGTTCGCGCCTCTAAATCCTTTACTCGCACTGGTTCGTAGATTTGATCTTATCCAGTGTGATTGATTATCGAAGCGACTGACGAATATAGGAAATTTCCTGTGTTTAGAGTTTGCTTGAACAAACTTCTGGGGGACGCATGTTAAACTTGTGTTCCGTTTGGTCATCGCGTACCTAAGTCTACACGAAAATAGTTCGAGCGTGCTATTGGATAATTAGTGTTCATAAATTCAAGTAGACAGTTTCATAGGTTGGCCAACGTTATATTGTTCGCAGTAACTGCGTTTGACTTTGTATTCCACGTCTCTTTCTCACCGCTTGGTTTTGAGAGTATCTTGCATATGGTTGCGATTGATGTAATTGCTATCGTGATGTTGTGTGGTTGCAGGAGTCTTACAGTCTTTTGTGATACAGTATTACGAGTGGTAAAACATTCCACTTTATTGGCTGTTCTAAACAGAATAGCATTCTGACCTCTTTCAAAGACCAAAGACAACTAATCAGACTTCAGGTCAAAGGGTTAACAACGACCGGAAGTAGGCAGTCACATTTTAACTCAAAAGACCATCTTAGCGTTGTTTGTGAGCTACACCATCCAGTGACCTTCACCAACCATTACACAACCTGTCTTTTATTTTCCGATACCGGTGCAGTACACAAAACCTGGAAATGTAGGCTTTTGGAACTACTATCGACAAGTAGCTACCTTCATGACCTTGGGCTGTGTGGTTGTGTTTTAATCCAGTTCTACACATCATCGTTCCTATCCAAGGGGCTCTTGACATCGCAGTACACTACTGTCGTGAGGACTGAGCCTGCTTTTTGGCTCATAGTCAATTATGCCCGAGGTGTAAGTGGGACAGATGTTACCTCTTTACGACTGACTGAAAATGAAGCACCGAAAAACCAAGAGATATACCGTCGTCAAACGAATTCGACCAACTAGCAAGCGAAGGATAAAACGAAGTGATGGTACAACAAAACCGAATTGGAGTACACGGCGTCAGTCGTGCGTCCGAGTGCGCGCAATACATGTCATTCAGATAAATGGTTCAGCATGCTCAAAGTTGTTTGATAAAAGACATACAGATGACAGTGGACATTTAAACCTGGTCATCGATAAGTGAATAGGATAGTCACAGAGCCTTCCGGTGGACTTCAGATTCTCTCCATTTAACCTGAAAATCTTAGATACACAGGTTGTGCTCTCTTACCTCATCTGTTTTACACCTTCTTTAAGGTTATCGTCAACTGTCTGCGGTTGTCAAAAGCCAGGTCCTTCACTGTGAATTGTTTAGCATAGTCTGTTGTCAAAGATCGGTAGAGAAGCATACGAGTCAAGGTTATGGGTGCCGGAGCAAATCTGGGGAGTACTCTTGGCCCATTCATGGCATCAGCCCTTTGACCATAGTAAAATTACGCTCGCAACATAGTTGCTGCCATTGGGTCTGTCCAGTCATTTGTGAAAAGCCTTGCCAAAACGTCACTAAAAGCAAAGAAATGTTGGCCCGGCTGCGACCGAAGTGCTTTTACGTTAGCTTAGGAAGATTCGAACAGTATCGTACATTATTCACAGTACTCGGGATCCTCCGCCATGTTTTGGTCATGATGCCTGAAACTGAGCAACATTCATTAAATATGATTTCACCTAAGGACGGTAAGATCATTAAACAACAGCACAGCATTTGTTCGTTCGTTAGTTGAAATGAACTGGCAAAATCTCATCGGTTTTCGTTATTTTTTTATTTCAGGTATGACAGTGGGTCGAAAAGATTTGCGGAAATAAACTCCACATCTCATTTGTCCACCGTCGTGGACGGAGTTATGCTCAAGGGCAAACTGATAAACAAAAGTTCAGTGTTGCCTCCCCATGAATAATTGAACAATTCATACGTACACATTTTTGCACGAACACATTATGTTTCAAAGCACAACATATTTTTGTTATACACATCTTTTGATGCTATATGTACTTGACAGTTTTCAATACCTGCTCTAAAACCTTGTATGCGAAAAGTAATTTACAATTTGCGTACACAATACAAACTTTGATAACGCATGTTTCAAATAGCGTGTTTACTTCCGTATAGCTTCTCAAAATTTCGTCGATTTCTTAGATTCCCACAAAGTAGATTTTGATATTATCATGTGAATTCTGTGAATAAAGTGGGCTGAACTTAAAAAAAAAATCGGTTTTCATTTTGACAATTTGAGGTCAAAGTCCTAAAAAAACGGAATATCAATTGAGTAAAATTTTGAACCCAAGCTGACGTACCATATTAATGTCTGTTTTTTTCAAATTAGGGTGGTAAATCATGAATTAGGTCTAGAAGTGACAGAAAAGTTCGTACATTAATTGAGTCAACAGTTCCCGGATAAACCCACGAGAAAAAAAGAGGTGAAGTGGAAATACGAATAAATAGTTTACCAAGCGCACTCAACAACGTGTATTGCAGCAAACCTGGTGAAACTCCATACGTTTCTGATACGCATTAGTAAATAAGGACGCTGAGGATTCAGCCATCGAGTGCGCGACAAGGCCGTAAGCGGGCAGGGTGCCATTGGCGAATACAATTCAACAAATATGCAAACAAACATGTACCACAAATGTATCAAGCGGACAGGATACAATAGTCCTCATTATTTCATGTGCATTGCGAGCGAGCACTCTAGAAAGCACTTAATCAGTCATACGGCTGGCAAACCGGGATAATCTGCAGATCCTTACAACTCTTCTTGGGTTCTACAATAAACGATCATGAGATGGACGAAGTATCAGTCAACCGCTTCCTTTATGTATTTTTGATAATACCATTCAAGTTTGTACCATATGAGGAGTTTTCCCGTTGAACAGCTTGAACTCGTATCTTTCGGGGGGGGGGGTAGGTGCATATGAACCTCGTCCACCAAACTGTTTTAAAAGCCTTCACCATGAAAAAGTTGATGCATGATCGTAAAAGAAAGTGATTGGTTATGCAAAGAGTTCGTGTCCTTGCAGTAACGTGTGAGAATAAGCAGTTAATTACAAGCTGGTCTACGACTGAAGGCAACATGGAAAAGAAAAGAAAATAGGCGAATTGAACTTACGATTGCTGGATTATACCAAAAGTCGTACAAAGCCAAAATATATGGAATCATCGAATACTTCAGTGTGACAAGTAATGCGAACGTTTTGACATGTTTTTATGTGTCCTCACCAAACATTCCCTGATTGCTCATGAGACGGTAATAGAAAGGGTTCGGTTTATGTTGTTTCCTGCTTCTCATTTTTTGCTACCAAAATCACTTATGACGAAAATTTCTATATACTGTGAACGCCGCTGATAACCCATAATGAAAGCAGAATTACAGATATACAGATTAGGCGAAACCCGAGGGGGAAGTATGCACAGCTTTTAAATTTATTGGACAGGAGAAGCACACGGGAATCGCTCATCCTGTTCTTCGTCGTTTACATCATCATGCCGGGTCTTTATGTTCTTCAGCGTCCGAACATGCCCACGGCTTCTGAATCTGCATGTGAACTTCCTTTTATGTTAAATTGAAGTTCAAAATACTGGGTCCTGTTTATTCGCTTAGTCAAAATAGACAGGAGGTGTGATGCAGGATGTTGATATTTCGTTCAATCTCTTCGGCCGCTTACTTGAGACGATCAATCGAAAGATTTAGATGTGATGCGAATAAGGTACAATTGAAGGGATACAATATCAGATA
>LUCH01002012.1:93045-106787 GCA_013368495.1 Paragonimus heterotremus | reverse complement strand
AGGTGATCAGATTGATCGAAGAAAGTGTGGAAACGGTCATTCTGTTAAATTTCTGTGGAGCAAGAGATTCGACATTCTATTCATCTCACAACTTATGCCTCAAAACCGGTTTTATGCGATCAAGAAACACAACTTTGATGATGAGATCAACCACGATAGACGAAAGCAACGTGATTGGTTCACTCAAAAAAGAAGTATTTTCAAGGATGCACTGTAAAACAGAATAGTTCACAATTCTCACTTCTCCCTCACTAACGATGAACACCTAACGTCGTTGACAAGGAGGACACTACTAAGAACATTTACACCAAACAAGCCAGGCAGGTAACGCATGATATGTTGGATGTGAGTGAATGATGGGGAGAACGTTGCCGTGGCTTCGTGCAGGAGACAGGGATTGCGATACCATCACCTTTTAACAGTAGAGTGATGTTACGCCTGGTGGAAAAAATCAATCAATAAAGTTTACAACAGTACGGTTGATGATTTTGTCACCAGTCCTACTTTAGTATGCTTCCTCACCACACATCGTACAGCACCAGTGAAGATGTTACGTTTAAACCACAAAGAAGTGCTTCTTGCAGAAGCAAAAACAAATTCTTAATAATTGCGAAAGCACATTCTGCTGTGCCAGGTTGGATGGTCAACTTCGTTCAAACTTGCAAGTGATGGAACGGTAATCTGTTATAAAGACCGCAGCCTCAGAGTGTGCATACCGTCGTCTGAAATGAAAAGAAACCTAACACTGTTTTACCCTACAATGAAATCAAGTGTGGATTTGGATGCTATTCATACCACGTTGTGGTTGAGCGTTCGAATTTGATTATTCGATCAAGCCTATTGTGAGGTTGCTGGCGCTGTGCTTAACACGCTAGTCTCACAAGCACGAGGGTGAGAGTACAAACTCTGATCCGGAAAAAGATATGCACTACTGATGAGCACTAACAAGAGCGGAACTCGAGTCTAATGCTTCCTTTCGAAGTGGGCCAGCTGATAGTCTTATCTGAATGCGAAGGCTGCGGTTGAGTGCGGTGGTGTTCAATTTTGAAACTTAAATTTGTTTATTATACCCGCTTACGAACATCCGACGTATCTTGAAATTCGCCATTATCTAGTAAAATAATTGCTTCACAACTTAAATACGTTATCACTCATGCGTCATAATTATTCCCAGCAAATCTTATTCTTCTAATATTTTTATGTATATCGTCAAGTTACAGAATGTTAACAACAACGTTGATATTAAGCTCCTTGGTGAATTCATCCGGACTGGCGATATAATTTACGTTCACAGTTACCTACTTCGGCTAACTTTTGAAACTTACGCCGTTGCAAAAGAGCTGATAACTTAGTTTCATTGTTGTTGAACAGAAGAAGTTCAAAATCTTTCCACCTATTTTTTTACATTACCTGCGAAATATATTTACAAATCTAAGTTGCATAACTTTCGTTTCTAGATACTACTACTTATTTGTAAGGTTCTCTAAGTTTTAACTTTTCGGTGGCATCACACGTTCACCTAATGTTCGCAGATCGACTAGCGGCTGCCTACACAGTTAACCTCGAATCACTGATAAAGGAAACTCTTACATCTAACACAGTTAATATATGACCCTTCTGGTGATTTTGGAAGTAGAGATTTCTTGACTGTCCTGGTATTTACGGTGTTCACTTGTCATCCGTCTGGTGCACATGATAACGTCCGTTTGTTTGCGTTTTTGCTGGCTTATGCGCGCCAATGGCGACATCCACATATCTGACTTACCGGCGCGCCCGGTGGCTGGATCATTAATCTCAATAGCTAACTTTGTGAGTCAGTATAGTTTAGTGTTTCATGAGAATTGTAATTTTTACATAACATACGCTCAGTCTCCTATTCATCTGTATTTTCAGATTGTGTCTGGTTCCGGTGGTGCACTCCACGGAATTATCGATTCAGCACACGTGTGCACTGAAAAATTGGTTGTAACAAAGATTTCAGCGCGAAACTTTGAGGAAGCAGTCATCAACGTAATAAGTGCACTCAACCTCGGGTTTTACCTAGCGAACATAAACTACCATTCTTCTAGTGTCACCATTCAAGAAATTGATTAAGCATTTGTTTTTCTGGTTCGTCGATTCCGCGAAACATAGACCGCATTCTTGAAATACATTCGCGTTATTATCAAAAGAGGAACCAACCAACAAACCGGAGAATTTACGATCATTTCGCACTTTACAAGACAGGTAAAGACAGGAAATTCATCAACACACTCGACAAGTGAAGGTAAAGGCCTTATTAATAAGACGCAAAAATAAAGCATTCTATTTACTTATATACCACTCCAAAGTGAGAATAAACCCTCCGCGCTTTCTGTGCCGCAATCCTACGGTAAAAATTTCACATCCCAAATGGTTGTCGAGGTATTTAAGGAGTATTGGTGAGCAGTCTGCTCTGAGAAACCATACAGATATATAAAGTCGTTGGTTTGGCTTCCTACTTTTCCGCGTCTAGATTTTAAACATCCACTCCTGATGGTCAACTCCTCTGCACTCGCTGTCCAAGATCTTTCATTAAAGGTCATCTCATAAAATGGAGTGAGACCGAACGCGATCCATTCTCGGATCCTCAACGAAGTAGTCTTTAGTCTGGAACGGCTACCCTACAACAACTTTACACCGACAGTCCAGAATAGTACTAGTTCCGAGGCATGAAAAAGAAGCCAATGTCAAATAAATATCAAAGTCAGATGACTTACACACTCTTGATATTTATCAGCCGACCAGCGTCACTTGTAATGCACGCAAGGAGATGAGACATTTAATAAAACACGCTATCCTCAAAAATTTCTTCTCAAATTCGTTAGAATAAAAAGAGGACTTATTGCAACTTATTAATATTTCATTTACTCTCATCAGTCGCAAACTTAAAACATGCCAATAATGTACATCATACAGGTAAAGACAAACGGTGATTAGACACTCCTACAAGCATATGTATTATGTAATTACGACCATGATAATCCGATTGGTTGTTTCAACCACTTTTGTGCACATAGCGTCAGCTGGTAAGTTCGGATGAGCAGCGCTTCGCAGAAAGCTAATAACCTTGGGTTTCGATTGCGCAACGGTATTTTGAATGAGTTTGATGGGTCAACTTGGTGACCTGATGTCATGAGTTGTTTAGCAATCGATGATGTTGGATTTCGAACCGTCAGTGCACCAAGTTGAGGCTGGTACGTCATAAGTTGTTTCATCCACTTCGGGATGTGTACGGCGACCCGCTGTTCTGCCTATGTAAACGTCACTGTAACTGCAAGTGAAGTGATACACAACATGGCCGACAGAAAAGGTTGGTAAACTATTTTGGCGATTGCGGAGAACTGGTCCTCTGGTGGTTTGAAATAAATGCAACTGCGCAGCCACATACGCTCGAGCCAAAGCAGACTTTGATCTGTGCTTTATGCCGTTGGTTAAGTGGTTGCCTTTGAATGACAAGAATAGGAAAACATCCTTCTTTTGAGCTGTCAGTATGGGCTCAGTGCTCTTCTTCACGGTATTATGTGCCCCGATGAATTTGTCGGGGTATCCATTTGCTAGTAAAAATTGTCTCAACAACTGTTCTGTCTACAGTGTGTCAGGAGTGCAAATACGTCTGGCTCTATGAAACAGTGTCAACACAAACTCTGTCTGTATGCAGAATTACCAAAGCTGGAAAAATGAAGGTAATGACCACCTTATGTCACTTTGCGGTGAACTGAGCGTTGTTGTGTCATCCGCACATCTAGTAATAAGTACGTCCAAAAAAGTAAACTATTGTTCGATTCAAATTCGTGAAATAAAGACAAATTGGGGTGAATATTATTGAGAAAGTTGAAAAACGAATCAAAATTAGTAACATCAGTAAAAATCAAAATATCGTGAACGTAATGTTTGGACAATAACGATTTAGTTATATGACCCGGAATTTGCGGCTCAATCATTCCTAAGACGATTGCCGGTAGTGTTGGACCTAACGAACTAACTATAGTAATACCGTCTATCTGGTTTCAGGCAAGTACCTCAAAATCGAAACAAATATTTTCTGTAGAGAATTAAGTGAGGTCTTTGAGGTAATCCAGTGAAACACCTATTTCACAGTTCTGACTCGATATAAAATCAACTGTCTCACGAAAGAGAACATTTGTAAAAATATAATCAACATCCATGGAGTACATTACTTGTGTACTCACCGAAGTGTTTTCTAAGACTTCAGCTAATTAGAAGGAGTCTTTCAAGCAAAATGGGGATAAAACTTTACGGACAGTATCCAAAATATCCATTAGCCAATAAACAACTTTATGGTAAGCAGAATTGTTTATGCACAAGAACCGGCGTAGAGGTGCACCATCATTGCGTACTTTTGCAGTAACTCTCAAGCGAGGCGTTTTCGTTCCAACTGGTTTCAACTGTCTATACTGAGCTTCAGACATGCGTCCATGTAACAGCATTATCTGAAGTTGCCTTGCAACTTGCTTTTCCAACAGTATCTTGTTTTCTGCTGTCTGGCCCATTTTGAACTTTTTCTGGTCTTCCAAAAAGTTGTTCATTTTCCTAAAATACTCGTCCTTGGTCATGAGGACAACACCAGAGCATTTATTCGGTATAAGGAATATCGCATGTTGCATGTCTCTTAGTTCCTTCATTGCCCGATAGTGTTCCTACTTTAGACAGCACTGTTGAAGAATGGGCGCGGATAAAAACTGGTTGGAGATATCCACCATTTTTGACTAATATTGGTACCGGAAACCATTGACATAATTTTTGAAAGCCACCCACTTAGAGCTTCTGTAAGTGAAAATCTTTTCCTCTGGGTTGCAAACTACTGGGATGCCCAATCTTCTGAGGCCGTCATTTGTTCTGCTAGGGACCGATTTAAAGTGCCATTAAATTGGCAATTACTTGGGATACAGAAAGCTTCGAATTTTCACTCCCCTCGCATAAATTGCTGTAATCCCCGGGAGTAGTGCGAAACGTTGTTTCTCGTTAGTGCCTTTCAGTTCGGCAGAAGCCACTTGAATATTGCAGTAGACCAACTGGGTGAATCCGAGTGAACTAGAGTACTGACCTTGAACCATAATACAAAGCGCTGATATCGAGAAGTAAACTATCACCCCGCAAATCACAATTTTGAGTCACAGGCTATAATTAGGCTCTTCCAAGTAACCTCCCTTTCCTCTGTCACGCAATTCTCTCTGTTGAGTCAGAGAATCCGTGGTGGGTACTCACAACCAAATTGAGACATGACCGTAAAAGCAACATGCTACCCATTAAGACATAGGATATGTATGCATCCAGAAGTTGATAAGATTCCGGAAAGGTCGGAATGTCGCACAGTACTGATCGCAATGGAAATGGCTCACTGCGACCCTCGATTTGACAAGAATTGCGCCAAGAAACGAGTGTTTATTACACCTTCTACTAACTTGATCATGTAGCAGAAAGCGTATGAGAACGCGACATCTATTTCGCAGACGTTGATCGCAGCAATTCAGTGATGTTGGTTGAATCACACAGTGTCAGCCCCAAAATACGTCTATGCGTCTGCGATCCGGTCGAGATAAATCTGTGAATTTTCTTGGTGTTGGTGACCTAACTATGTGTCACACCGATTATACAAAAGACTACTTTCATGATCAATTCTCCATCACACTGTACTCCACATTAATGAGTGACCAACTTTCACTGTTGGGCGATTTCAGTGTACGAGTTGGATCCCTGGTCGTGTGTTCTTAGACCACAAGGCGTTGGTGCCATTAATGAGAGAGGTGGCCATCCACTCCACCTACGGGTTGTTCCTGAGCTGTCATGCACAATCATCCAATTCCAACGGAACACGAGTGATATGATAACATGGACTCATTCGCAGAGCGGTAAACATTTGCCCAATTACCAGATCGTACAACAGCGCAAACTTCAGACAGTACCTATTGTAGCGAAAAGGCGTCCAATAAAGCACAATCTATATTGCCAACACGCTAGTTACCGCGCTTGCGATTTTGAATCACAATTCCAGTCCACAACACACCCCGGTTTCCTCTCACACGTCGTGTGCACTTCTGCCCGTCTTATCTGTGTGATCGGTGTCTTCCATTCGGGGGTTTTCCGCCTGCTATTCCTCGTCCGTTGATCCGATTTCGTTGAGCGATAGCTCGTGCAGTCGCTCGTGTTGTCCTCCGTCTATCCACTGTGGGATTTGACCGTACTCCACAGCCGTGTCGAGATATTCCTGCGAGTGTTGGAATAATCACGTCTTTAATTTGGTCATCCATCCTATTTTGACTGTCATGTCTCGCCCGTTGGTCCGTTCCGGTCGAGCGATGACTCACCCGATCGCACACGCCGTCCTCCATCCACTCGCGGTGGGTTTTTGAACGCACCTCCCCCTGTGTTGAGGTATTCCACCGAGAGTTGGAACGCTGGCACATCCTGCCTGACAGTCCGCCACATTATTACGGAAGTGATGCGCAGAATCGAGTGTGACACAGACCATGGATTGGTCAGAACCCGGTTGTTTATTCATGTTTCCAACCTCATTTTTTCACAGGAGATCCGGACAGATGAAACAGCTAGATGTTAATCAACTGGAGAAGTCAAAATCGATGACAGTTTTCCAATGTGCAGTTACCGTTAGTTAGTAAGACGCTCCCATAATCACACCTCCTGGTGGTGTGTCATCCCGAAAAGTAAACCGCGGCAGCAGCCATTGAGACAACTTATGTACGAAGCCAGAAACGCGTGTACTGGTCAGACAACAAAAAAGCAATTTTTCGATTTATAGGCAAACATGTATAAAGTATATTATGTTTCCTTGTTTAACTTAAACAATGAGGAGAATTGAGAGACGTTTCATAGCGCTTAACGGCTTCGTGGACTTGAGGACGACTGGTAGAAGAAGCAGGTGAGCTGATACATGCCTGTGCTAACCGTTGACAGTACGAAGAGTACTACGGTTCATTTGAGATGACTTTCAGTCCGTCCACTGGCGTTTCGTGCACACAAGAGAAAAGTGTGAGCAGGACCTAGTGCAAACATTTTGGCAGCAAACTGAGTAGGCCTACTACTATTGACTGGATGATAGCAAATAATATGCACCAGCAAGCCACAGAAAGTCATTGGCTGTCTCCTCTGACGTGGCGGTGATTCTGGTAGGCATAAGATAGTTGCATATCTGAGAGTCAGTGGGTAAAGGTGGATTCCCAGGTGAAGTTTTAAAGTAAGAAAGCCAAGCTGTGGACCTTACTCTGCTCCGGGTGATTGGCGTCATCTTGAGACACCAGATAGCTTTAAAGAGGCTAAAAGATGCTTCTATTGTACATTTAGTTAGAGGTATGATGAGCTGGTGGAGGGAAGACAGATATCGGGGGGTTATTCCACCCAACTGTCCTAAAAAGATTTTAAAAGCAATCATGCTCGAACAGTTTAATGCGAAAATCTCAGGGACGAATGTTCTTGAAGAACCGTGTGAATTCCGGACGACTCGCGGTAATACCAGCATGGTGTTCACTATTCAACAGCCGAAAAACGTGGTGTGAATACAGCCAACAGCTGTGTGATGTCCTTTTGAGTTTAACGAAGGCGTTTTATTCTGGGAGCCGCGAAGCAGTGTGTGGTGCTCAGTAAGTTCGGTGTGCTAGTCGCGAGTTTTTGTGACAAACGCTGATGTTGTATCCAAAAAGTTTGAAAGGCATTTCTGGAATAAATGCAATCAACAAATGAAATCAAAGCTGTTTGTCCACCATGCGCTGGTGCTGTTCATGCTGCCTTGTGGCCGAAAAACCAAATCACTACATTAACCGAATGTGTGACATCATAGCCGCTTTTGACTGCAATGATGGTAATTGACCTTGGATACTCGGTGATCGAACAAGTTTTCGAACTCTGAAGTATTTCGTCACTCATAAGCCTCCAGGTCTCCTTCATTCGGGTACAAACTGGGTAAAGAGTGCTTGGGTAGAACCGCAAGCAGTGAAGGGCAAACCATTTGTGTGCGCAAACAAGTATTCCCCTTCGTCACTCTGAGTAGCTAATCCGGAAACAGATACCACCAGCCGCAGTCGAGATATATTTGCTAGGCCAATGTGCACTGGCAAGTCTTTCATCACCTTCACATAAACGCCTTCGGTCGAACGTGTGAGCATGTTCAGATTAGTTTTTACAAGCATATGTCTTTTCTCTAACTCTTTCAACATCTCTTTGTTTCTGTTATCTAGGATTTTGAATAGGGATAACTTTCAGGTGGAACATATTCTCGAGCATATGGACCAATCAAGCCACCACCAGCTGATCGGTCAGTGATCTAGCTTCTCTGCAATAAGTTCGACCGACACCTCAGTCTAACTCCACGAACTCCCTATATAACTGTACCGGCCTGAAGATTTATCAAAAACACGTTTCTTTATATGTCTCTATCCTATGCTTGTACTGTTGGATTTCACTGTATCTTACTCACTGATCGCACTTGTAAATATGTTTCATACAGATACAGGTGGCTTACGAAGCATCAAAGCTAAACACGTTGGTTCGACGCGTTTTGTCTCTTGCTCCTCCTTCCTGTTAGCTGATTCTTGGTAGCACATACATCCAATAATTCCTAATTTCGGTTTCTCCACAACGGTCGTCGCTCTCCCTTAATTATCTGTCTTTTTCCAGATAGCTTTGATGGTGATTTCGCTCCTCTGTATGTTGATTTGTTCCAACTACTGTGAATGTCGATCGTTATATTATGATCAGATTTATTATACAGTCTCAACCGGGCTAACCAAACGATCAGACTCATTGATCTTTGGATTTAAAAGTTATCCTGAATAACACTTTGTGTTCGTGCTTTGCTTTGATCTCCCCGGTTAAGCTTCAGACACCACTTGACCGACACGGACTGATTCAGATGTAATACTTCGTATGTCTCGTTTTGTAAGAATTCACCGGTTCCTCAACTTGGTTATCGTCTTTATGCTATTTTTTATTCCACGTCAACATGGGTCTATCACCATCTCACCAGAATGTGAACAAAAGGTGAGTACTTTCATTTAATTACCTTCCGTCATTAAGCGACTTAGTTTTGATTAGTTTTTGATCGGGAACGTTCAGCTCAATATGTTACGAACCACGTCTAGACTAGGCGAATCAACGAGAGTCATCGATACATTTGATCGAAGAATTAGCTACATTACATCCGTCTTCTTTCCAGCTAGATCAGCGGATTACCTAAAAGTATGACCTTCTCAAAGGGTGCGTTTGACTTTATTCTTATCAATGTCCTCACACAGAAGATAAGCTATGTTCAACTATGAGCGTACCCGATAAGAAATGGTTACGTTAGTTGTAATATGTGTTCTTAATAGCCAATTTCCTTCAGTCTTTTAATGCCGACTCCGAAAGCATGTGCAAAGATTAAATCAAGTGAGCAAAATAGGAAATGTATCGGGTAAACTGAAAATCAAGTATTTAATCTTCAAATCTAAATAAGTACAAAATTTAAAGAACGCAACAATTGTCGTGTAAGATGAATGCTTAAGCATCATTGCTTTCATATTCTTTAATTAAATAGGCGAAATGGTCTGCAAACATTTGGACGTATGGAACCCTACAGACGAAATTTTCAAAGTGATCAATCATCATTCGGTCACGTGACCGAGAACGACGATAGTAGATACGGCTGTTCGTGTAAGTTGGAAGCAAAAAATCGGGATAAAGAAATCAGAATAAGAATAACATTCAATCTTTATAACGTATTATCAAGTTCACGACAGGTTCACTACCATCTGTTTCTGAACGCATAACGGTGGTTTTGTACGGTGTCGATACGCAATAAAGTATAGAGAGGTCAACGACCCAGCCTCCGAACATACCGGCACGTCAGCTGTGTGTACAGCGACACTGGAGCATATGAGTCAACAAAAATGCACCTATCTAATGACCGACAGGCAAAAATCCTTACAACCCTCCAGGCAGTATTTTATTTTGTTGTTTTTTATTATTTTATTTTTACTATTTACCCGTCGTACAACAGACAGACAGCGGCCCTGTCCAAGTCACTACTATCCGAAAACCGACACTCCAGGTCCGGTATAAGGAGTATGCTGGTTTGTGTTTTTGTACGAACTCATCAAAGAGAGATAGTCTGAGTGAGGCATTTAACTGGCACTTCTCCGCGCTTCGAGCTGAAGATCTTATCTGCTTGGCCACTAGCTCTATAAACCTGGTTTGTGACAGAAGAATTCAAACGTAGTTGAGTTTTCACTTGTTATACTTCCCGTTAATTGCGACGGACACGAGAGCCCGGAATGGTGTTTTGAATGCTTCTTGCTCCTCACCTTCAACCCGACATTCTACTGCCGGCTTCCTTTTCGTCTGGACTCAGTAAGTTGACAGAATCAGAATAGCAAATTGAACCGTCAACCTTTCGGGAGTGAAGGTTCTCATACGAATAGAAAACTAGTCGAGATACAACATAGTCGTCCACGTGATGATTAACCCTACATCACGGGTAACAGCTATAACTAGGCTAAGGTACAACTGTTTTATTTTGCACCACCTCATTGCACACATGTTGATGTAAATATATTTGGCAACAGACTATTATGAAGTAGGTGCGCGGAACCTGCAAAAAAGTAGTATAAATACTTAACCAACTCAGAGGTGCAAACTTCAAGTTCTGTCATCGAAACGGCATAGAACTAAAGTAAATTACAAACACTTATGAAGTCAATGTTGGTTAGGATGAAAAGATGAAACAGATGTTGATAAAGCATAAATCAGGAAGAGAGTGTGTGTGCATTATTATTGGAAAGTATTTCACAGTCAACCTGGAAGACACAAATTACTCAACTGAAATATTCTCATATTTTCTGACTGAGATATTTTCTAAGGTGCTACATACTGCTCACTCGTAACTTTACTAACGTGTTGTGTGTTAATGTCCAACCAGCCACTGTAACTGAGAGTATAAATCGTTGAGTAAAATTTACGACGAGTTTCCTCTTTTTCTGTTAAAAGGCGAAGCTTTCTTTTTTGCTTAAGATCAGTATACTCCATCGTGTACAATGTGTTGAGATGCTGGTCAGCTATGACACTGTATTGTTCAGGAAGGTTCTCCAGTTGTTGATACATTAATAATTTGAAGGGCAACTATGATCAAAAAATAACACGCAATTTCCAAAATATTGAATCCCAAAATCTCTTTACGTAATTTAGCTGGCAGTTACCCTAGATAAATCTTGCATTAACAATTCAATAGAAGCTAACCTTAATATAGGGTGATCGTTTCAATGATACCGAATTTCAATGAGGTCTGCTTTAGGAAGTCTATTTTGGCCCCTGGATAGTAGGAGTGGATTGGGAACACCGGAAATGAATTGCTTGTAAAAACGTGGCTCACTTTCATGAAGATACCTGACAAGGTCACATACCTATCTGGTTCCTTCAAAAGGGAGGGGATACTTAACCAACAGAAGCACATTAATAGCACCTTAACGGATCCTCAGACAAGACTATTTTCTTTCCGTTACGGTTAAGGAAACTAAAACAATTATTGTTTTTGTACCTATGTGACGTGTAGTTGATTACCACCAAGGTGTCTGTTACAGTTTCGTGTTGCATGGGTTCATGACCTTGAAGAAACGAAACAGATCACGGGAGGACGCATTGCTAAAACCACGTACGTCTGGCTAGCAGCCTGGGTACATATATACAGCCGCTCATATTCGCTAATAATTGTGTCCGGTTTGGTATACGTTATCACAAACAGAAAAGGCGGCTTGAGATCGTTGGACGCGTTGTGTAGTAATAACGAGTCGGTTAACTTCATGGGTACATGACTGATGACACGTGAGTATAGATCACAAAACAACACAGTGTCGAAGTAGGCTGACCAATGTGCACATGGCGATTATGCCAACTTATGGCCGCAGTTAATTTCTCGGCCTCGTTAATCGTAGCTGTTTGTGGCGCCCGCCAAGCCTCGTCCGAAAACATTACTGGACGCGGTCAGCCGTTCTGCTTATCCCGCGGCCCAGATACCTCACATCTAACAGTTGCCATATCCTGGATTGAGTCTGATAGCCTCCGGAACACCGTGAATGATCGAACAGGCAAGCAGGCGAAAAGTAGATTGCCGCCTGAGGAGAGGGCACACGCTACTAGTAACATGGGATGCATACAAACGAACACTTTGGCAAGTAACCCTAACAATCAGTGCACATGCCCGTTAGAGTACACTGTTTAAAGATGGGTTAGTGTCAAGCAGGCTGCAATACGAAATTTGCATCTCTCCAGAAAATCAGCTTACAGACTTATCACTGGCAAAAGTTCCTTTCTTTAAATGGGTCAATGATTCTAACTGAGCTGTACTAAGTAGTGAGTTGATATTGAAAGATAATCGTGATTAGTCGGCGACTACGTAAAGGAGGACTGTTTAGGACACTCACAAGATGCTAGCATGGACCTTATACCTGGTAGAAGGCTGACTGATCATGATTATGCTGATGACAAAGTGTTGCTGTTTGAAAACTTTCAAGCTGCACAAACAATGCTAAACACTATTTCGCGTTCTGCTAAGTACTTCGGAATGCCCTTTGCAGCCTGAAAATACAAAGTGATTCTGCAAGGTTGCTGTGACTATGTGGATTTGATGTTAGATAATGAAACCACGGGGCTTGTTGACCGGTTTGTATACCTGGAAAGCTGCATCAGCGGCGGAGGCGGAAGTTTAGCGAATAAAATAGAAACACGTATTTCCAAGGCTATGGCGGTGTTTGCTAATATGAGACAACTAGGGCGACAAAGAGGTGTCTCTCTGAAGCTTAAGAGTCGCGCATATCAGACAACAGTGAGGGCTGTATTACTTTACGGCAGCGAAACCTGGCTGCTCAGAGTAGAGGACGCGAACCGTCTTCAGGTGTTTGATCACCGATGTCTGTGTTCGATCACCTAAATCAGGTAGCACCAACGAGTAATCTGAAACGAGGTTAGGGAGCAAACACTTGACGATGATTGCTAAGCGAGCTCTTTCGTTCAGTCATTACATTTGCACAGACTTAGATGGCTAGGTCATTTACTGAGGATGCCAGCTGGCCGGTTGCCACACCGTGCACTGTTTGCTAATGCTGCAGCCGATTGGCGTAAGGTGAGAGGTGGACAGATAATGACTTGGCGTAGACAAATGAAATCGTTCACGAAGGAGTTAGACAGTGTAGATCGGGTTGGTCTACCAGGTTGAGGACCTCGCGACTCGCAGAGTCGGTGGCCTGAGACGTTAGGTGAGATGGTGGCTAATCGAGCTCAGTGGCGTGAATTTTGTCGTTGTTTGACCGAGTTGTCTATGAAGTGAATGCACTTAATGACGTGGGGCAGTGAAAGCCATGAGGAAGCCGTCTTACTGATAACGTCTTACTTTCACTTACAGCTTGGTTGTTTGTTTGCAAGGTGTGGGCGCTTTGATGTTGTATGTTTGGATACAGAAGTAATAGTTAAGTTCCCTCCCTCTACTCTTTCTTCCTTTTCCTCTCTCTTCTTATGCGAGGTTTACCTTTTTCTTCTTCGTGGTTGCTTGGCAGTTGATGATGACATTGGAAACATTTGTGATCGTTTCCGTAGCGACTGTTAAACATGCAACAACGTCTGCGAACAGGTATTCAATTTGTTTCCCAAGGCTGGTAGATACAATAGCGAACGTATCGTCTGTTTCAATTTGTACTACAGTCAAACAATGTGCAATGATTTGC
>LUCH01002012.1:76181-87003 GCA_013368495.1 Paragonimus heterotremus | reverse complement strand
CGAACCTGATTCCGCTGTCCGGTTGATAGTTGCATTCTGTTATGCTGTTGACCACATGTGGTTGCAACTGCTGAACTATGTTGAACTGTCATTTTCTGCGTCATGACCTCAATCACCTTCAACTGAGTTGCTTCGTACTGTTCGTGCTGCTGCTTAAGAAGTTTCTGAAATTCCTCAAGTGATAACGACATGATGAGAATGATCTGTCACTGTCTGTCGCCGAATGTTATAACCGGACCAGCCGTGGGGAATCCGAACACCAGACACGAAAGCGTACACTGAATCTCTGCCACTCAGTTGGTGATCAAAACGAATGTGACATGTTAATCGTAAATATGACCAATCTGGCAGTCAACCAATCAGAAAGCAAAAAAAACCTATTGAACCAGTTTAAGCAGACCACCAGCCGTTGCTAAGGCAAATAAGTAGGCGATAGGGTAAAAGTACATCGACCGTCTGCAGCACTGGGAACGCGTCCGCAACAACTTCAATTTCTACATTTCCAACGTAGTGGAACGCTTTGAATGACGATTAAAAAGAAAGGCAGGAAAAACAAACATACGGTCACGGTACATTCGGTGTAAGTTGTTCACGATTAAGTTCTTTGAACATTGAGCCTTTTGGTTTCAATTCGGAATCACTTTTTGTATCAGTCATCCTTTGACATTCCTCTGTCAATATATGAAGAGCGAGCTCTGTTCAACCGTCAAGTTTTGACAGAGTACGGCTCCGAACCTTAGTACCATACGTTGACTGTGATTCATTCATAAAAAAGCAAACACTCGAGCTAATCCATTGTAAATTCTTTCAGATTGAACCGTTCGGCTTCTGAATTGATTCTGCCTGTACAAGACACAAAATCTTCCGATTTCTGTTTAGTGACTTACAAGCGCCTCTACCAAGTATGAAATAGTGAACAACGAGCTCTGAATATTTGTGAGTAACCACCATTGTCACAAAACTTTTACCTGTCGAGTTTTGGGACAGACATATGGTAGCTTACCTCTGGTGTGCTATGGCGTCAAGTATGTGCATCAGTAATATCATCTCGTCACTGTCTCCCCAAGCTGCACAACCAATAACGAACACATCCCCAAAACTTGATTACCATTATTCAAACAGCATTCCCAATTTGGTTCGTATCGAATTCCGGGATGACATTGGCCGGGTTATCACTGACTAATACTGATAGACCTGACTGGTACGATGAGCATTGTTCAGTCATTTTGTCAGTGTTTCAGTGAGTTTATTCTGTGTCTGAAACGTTTTGACGAATATAATCATGTATTCCGTCACAACCCTTTGTTAATTTAAACGTGTGGGGTAGATTCTGTTGCCACTAATGTATTCCTAACTCACTCAGAGAATGAAAAGAGCAAAGACCGCACGAACTTCTAATTAGTACATGTCCGAATGACAGCGTCGTGGGTCTCATACACTCGACCACATGTCAAGCCAGAGCGGAAACAAAACACGTCGTACCAAACTAATCACGAATCAATGCATGTGCAATCGATAACGCTGTCTGCTCTTGCGGTAACTGTTATGGCCTCCAACTCAGCGTTATGATTAGTGATCAAAAAGTCCTGGGTCTTCGTTCGTCTGATGGACTTGCAAACCAGATAAGTGGGCAAAGCGACAACAACTAGCCAGTGACACCAGGACAGCCTTACTCAAACTAAAAACTTTTTGGCATATGTGGACAGAAACAAAGGGTGACTATCAAAAGAAAACAACAGCAGGTTTTTGTCACTTGTTCATTCACTTTTATGATGACTATTCAAAATTGTGAAGTTAATCATAGGTTCCGCAGAACTGGTAGCCTAACCACACTTTATTGGTTTAATCAAACGTTCATCTGTCATTTCAGTGGAATGAAAAGGATTCGATTCACATTGTGGCAACGTTACATGGTTTGAATTCAACGCACAATCTTCTAATTATGCTCAAAAGTTTGACGTATTTTCGAGGTACTCTCCGCTGTGGTTGTCCAGGTATAAATGGATATCACCTGTCCACTCGAAATCCGATCAGTCTACACTTGATCATGAGTGCATCTACCGAAAACATTTTCCACGAAATAGTGTACGGATGGGCCAAAAATATTTTCGACTTTCATGTGTATTCAGCGGAGAGTTATACCGTAAGTGAAATAACAGCTCATTTAAAAATAATGATAGATCCACAATATCATTTTGTTGATATGTGAGCACGCAGCTTTACGTGGAACCAAATAACCATCTTAGATTGTAGTTAGTTTCTCAGAAGAAAAATCTGTTATAATATAATTGCTTGTTACGCAACGTCAATGTGAACAATAGGGGAATTTCATAGTTCAGCTTTTAACGTAATTGTATTTTATCATACTGGCTACAGTTGAAATGACACCCTCATAATAATTCCGTACAGCAGTGAAACACGGTTGCCTCAGCGGAAAATGGACTAGAAGTTAACCTCCGGCATCTGTAGGAATGTGCATATCACCGGGCTCTAACAAGAACACAAGTTCGAATATTGAAGTTTTCCGTAAAGGGGTTGTCTGAAAGATCGCCAGATTGCAACTGCCATGTTTAACTGTAGCTTATGGTCACTTCGTATCAGCCAAATTCTTTATTTACAGTCAGTAGACAATTCATTACACAAGTTAAGTAAATTTTGTGATTTCATCTTAGCTAAGTTGTTGTGGAACTGCACTCATTGCTTAGCGTCAACAAGACCGAAGTTCAGTTGGAGACGATTGAACAGCCTGACTGTTATTCTCAGGCCAGTGTGGCTGGGAATGTAGATGTGATGGTTCTACCTTACCCAAAGTGAGGCCAGTGTCTCAGAGGACAACATGATTACGTGGTGACATAATGGACTGGAGTTTAAAATCAGATTGTGGCGAGAATATGTCGCAATGATTCGGTCAGATAGCAGCGATAATCCTGACAACTTTTATTTTTGAAAGACGTTGGCTGCCACAGCAATCTGATCGCAAAATGTGCGGTAGGCCGTGTGTGGTGCTTCAGAGGAATAAGATTGACGGGAAATTTACAGAGTAGAGAAAGCTGAAAACAATTATGGACATCCAGCTCTATGTTGAACGGCCTAGAAAGAAAAGGCTAGTTTGAAGACTGTTTCACTTTCAAGAGGTCAAAAGTGGAGGGATTGTTAGAGAGAAATTTAGAAGATAATGAACAGGATATAGACCCAACCATCTCCAATCGAGTATATAACAGTTGTACTGCAAAATGTAGCGTACAACAGCTGGGTAGCACCAACATTGAGAAGGTGAAAATATCTTCAGTCTCCCTCAGAGATTCTGGTGATCAAATTTTCCGAGTGTTCTGTATGATGTCCTGAGTATGAGCATGAAGTCTGCGTTTGACTTCATCTACCAGTGACGTAGTCCTGACGGACTCAGGTAGGTTGTCCCTTACTGGGTAAGGCCGGAGGCTGAAATAGTGACCCCTGCAAGTGAAACCGCTTATTTCGTGTTGCAGTCACAGCTAGTTGCCTTTCAGGTGGTTATTTTAATTAGCCACATGCACTTATTGAGGGACATTGGAGTTACTGGTGGATCCTGCTTGAGACAATCGAGTATGTTGTGATGTACCGTTAACTGACTAAGAATTACCACATTTTGTGCAACTTGTTTGGGTACAGTAAAGAACGCAGTGTCGTAACCCGTTTTGTAACCCTAAATTTCATCCAGTAAGTAACAGAAGTGTCCTTCTCAAAGCAAGGGCGGCAAACTTGGTTGTCTACCCAACACACTAGCAAACTGAATATACAAGTGAAACAACCTGAAACAAATTTGAAAAGGGTCAACAGTATGGCGTACGATGTTTTGTGCACAGACATTTCGTTCACAAGACATCTTACGCTATACTGTTAGCCTTTTTCAAATTTACATCGAGGAACCACTGTTTTAAATCTAAAGTAAATCATCCAGTCTGGCGAGCAACTCAGTTGCAGTGTTGCTTTTCCTGACCATTGAGGCAACGTTGGGAGACAGGTTAAAATCACTTGAAACAATCGCGCCCAAGAGGCGCTCGTATGTGGCACTACCCAGTTCCCTCTCCCAGAAATTAATATTCGCAGTCGAAATGAGAGGGATGTGTTGACTTTCGTGTAGCGTATTAAAAGTAGATCGGTTTTCTGTGGCCCAGTGATGTAAGATGTATAAGTTGCTCTGGACATTCTCATTTTCACTCACGTTGTTTACTGTACATAAAATTTTAATGTAATTCGCATATAATAGTAACGGGGAATCGAGAAACTATGCGATTTCGAGTCTAAACAGAATAAAGAGTAGTATCTCTAGTGTGGAGCCTTGCGGCACGCCGCTGGACGCACAGTACCGACCTAAAGGGGCCCCATCAACTATGACGTGAAAAAGAGGATCTCGGAGGTAGTCAGTGAGTCACATGTTTACAGAGTGCTGTACACCACAATTGATAGGTTTCACGCAGACTATTAAGGCCTCCGAGAAATATAATCCAATCTAATTTAGTCTTCTCTAGTTGCAAGTTATTTGGTACCGCGAGAGAAGTCCTGTCGAAATGCATACCGACCTTCAGGGAATAGTGCAACTCGAACGAATTGCTTGCGTAGCTGGTTGTCAATCAACCTCTCGAGGATCGATAATAACGCAAGCGGCTTATAATTAGCGGGGTAAGTGCGACCACCGTCGTTAAAGATAAATGGCACTGTGTTAACCCATCAGGTTTTGAGAGGCTTGCTTTCTTGGGTAGATGGATTAAGAAGTCTATACAGCGTTCCTGATAACTCTTTGAGGCATTCGCTTAGTGTCAGAGCAGAGATAATATCATGACCGAGAGAACTGTTTTCATAAAAATTTCACAGTTTTTAGATCGCATTCATTGGTGTTAAAGCCACTGCTTCCATGAGATCCGTAATGCTGTTATCAGACTTACGTACTGATTCTGTATCGCTGAAGGCGAATACACTCAGACAGCGGTTGCAAAGAGGTCTGACATCATCCTTAGTTGCTGTTTGGTACAGGTAAAAGATTGTGAGACGGATTTTGGTCATGGATGCAGCAGTGCTGCAGAAAATTTTCAGGCTATCTCTGAACTATTTGGGCAAGTCTAGCTGGGGGTGATATCTGTCGTCCCTCGCAGCTGTTGTTGTCCGGTTAGGGACCATGCAGTATTCACTGAATGCTTCTTCAGTTTTGTCTAACTAATACGTGTTCAAAGCTGATTTGTCTAATGTCGGTAATTACCTTGTGCAACGCTGAAATAGGATTTCGTCCCTGCGTCGTTTAGATTGCTTGACTGAAACACATTTATCGATTAATTTAATAACACCGTCTACAATGAGCTGCCATTGATCATCACGTAACATTTACTCTGAGGCATCAGACCAACACATGGCGCTAAGTTCCTTGTTCAGAGATAGCCAGTACGCTTCAAAGCAGGTTTTCAGGAAACCCCTAGTCGGAACGTATTTTTGCCTCACCCATGGTCACTACGACTAAGATTTAATTCGCAGGTCATTAATCATATGGCTTTTGCCAGTTAGAATATAATCTAGCCCTGAGGATTTCTGAAAAAAACCTCCTCCGTGTGAACATTGACATTTTTGGTTGGGTGATAGTTCATAACTGCATCGTAAAATTCAGAAGTAGAAAATGTTAGTTTAGAGTAAACCTCATTAGGGTGTGCAAGTTTGTGGAAATTCTTCAAAGGTCAGCGTGCGTACGATGCCACTAATGAGCGATCGTTCACCAGCGAGGCAGACGGGAATGGGTAGGTCGTACCAACCAGACGACTGGTTGACTGGCTAAAACCCATGATGTGCCAAACGGTTTCGTCCGAGGTCAGAACAACCGGGTCTGCACCGCCGCTGTCATCAGCCCGTTATTAAAACAGCTACATCGCCACCTTTTACACAATTGCGACTACGGCAGTACAGTCTCGTTTGTTAATCTCCTTTTGTTTTACGTTTCCTGTGTATCAGGTTTCCATTATACCGACATCGGATGGTCTTAACCCACCTTATACCACTTGAAACTCGTCCGTTTCGTATAAGAGGGTTGCGACACTCGTATAAAAACACTCGACAGTAGTAACAACAAAGTACTCAAGTCGCCTGGGTCTCTAATGAATTTGTGTCAACCAGCTACCTCACAACTTTTCACCGACATCATCAAAATCGATTAATCGTGACTACAGCTTTCGTGGTAAGATGAACTTTTGGTAGCTGAATTAGAAACAAAGCGATAAAGTCGAGTCTAACTTTCGAAGATCGCCAATAGTATCAGTTCTTCTCCAGAGTTGCACTAGGACTGGAAGTTTGGGTGTAATATTTATGTCGTGTCTAGTGCACGATCAAGTAGTTGCACACTTACCGTACATCGAAGGTATACAGAGCCCAATTCGTGATTAGGACACTAATATGCACTGTTGATGAGTGTTATCTAAGGTGAGATACGATTTCATATTTACGTGACCAAAACGGCTTTTATATTTCTGCATTCTTTGGATGGACCTAGTTAGAACGTGGTTAGAATAAACAGCCTACCACATTACGAACAGAGACAACTGTCCACTCAAACCCGAGTACTGTATACGTTACTTGTGATGCGAAGGTCATTAGCATGTCACTTCGCAGCGTCCACCAAGTCAGCTGAGGTACAGGACGCCCTAAGCTGACACACTGTATCTGTTACAACCAAAAACTCTTGAAACATCAGTGAAATGGCATGATATTTGGCCGCCTTTTGTGGATCGCATCTATCTTGAGCGACAGAATCTTCGAAGGTTACATTCGGAAGACAGCATCCGCCCATAAAAAAGGATTTTTTGGTGACGTTGGAAAATCGAAGTTGCAGGAATAAACCTAACGGATGCGACGATCTTGGCACCCCTTTTGATCAGATTGTGCAAGCCAGCGATGCACATATGATCAGGAGTCTAGATCAAAAGGACTTCGGCTCATAACACGAAGATTACAGATTCCAACATCATTATGGTTATACCTGCCCGTTGAGCCTCACAAAAAAGAAACCTGCGGTGGAGTGTTGGTTGGAGAGTGGAAACCACCAATAGAAGATCACTTGGAACTTTGGGCGGTTGTGTGTGTGAAACGCTACAGTCCCAGTCTATCAGCTCACCAGTAGACCGGATGAGTCGACCAAAAATGTTAGGCGAATCGTTGGATTTTCTGTGCCGTCGGCAACTGGTGTAGTCTCGTATCGCTTTGCCTTATATTATTAAACAGCAGCCGTTGGTTTTCACGAAGACATCCAGTGAGTTAGGGGCGCGCTCCAAAGAATTAAATCTTCGTCTATTGAGTGCTGGGGAGGCCATAGTGGAAATGGCAAACAATTCATTCTTCGCTTGCACCAGGCGGAAGATAACTGAGTCGTTGTCACCGATATACAACAATAACATGGATATTTTTTGGGACAGCTTAGACTAATGTTGGGTTGGGATTAAGTGACTTCTTGACTCTGGAAAATGATATCCTGGCATCCAGAAAAGAAAAGTATGTTTCCATTTAGTTCTGAAATTCTTTTGAATGGCAGCAAACTAAATTTAGCAAATAATCAGTAAACTACCAAATTTAACATTTCGAAAAACGTCTGAGCGTGAGTCAGTGATCAGTTGAGCAAGTTCAATGTGTTACCGTTACAATTATATAGATAGGTATGTAACAAACTTGAGAATGAAGTGAGATGCGGATTGTGAGACGATCACCTTTTTTGATGTGACAGTAGAATCACAGGTGTTCACGTGCGTGTCCCTAACATGTATTCATTGTGCTTGTCGATTCACGTTCCGGACAAACTCCCATTAGTTGAGACCATAGGACTAAGTTTATTATTACGTGCGGCCACTGATTACTATCGGCTGTTACATTGCCGATGGGGAGTATGATTTAGATGCACATCGCTCAGACTTTCCGACAACACTCTTTGCGTGAGACTCGGAAGATAACGGTCCTGTATGTTACTGTCCAACTTCTGGCATCTCTTGGGTAGTTTTCAATAAGAATTCACGTAGAAAATGCATGCCGTTCAAACTCTAGGTAGCTTTTGTTATTGTATGAAAAGGTTCATCGCCACAAAAAAGTTTTTTTGGAGGGTGCTGTACATTAGTGAATGGCCACTATGGGGTTTAGCCAATACTTTCAAATTCACAATTGAAAGTTGTCTTGCGCAAATTGTTAAGCGTCCAGAATTACTAACTTGATTCACCGCTTATCCAGACCCCGACACAGTAAGAGATCTAACAAGCGACCAATCCAAACCTCACGTTGAAGATACTACGTCAGGATTGGACAAACAGTCCCAATGTTACGTCTTCTGTTATTCGCCAATTTCTTTGTTCTGTATTGCACCAATTAACGTACAGTTTGTGACTTTGTAAGTTCGAATACGATCAGTGAGTGATAGACTATAGTTTCTTTAATACTGTTGTGCATCCACAAAGTTGTCTTCTTGTTAATGAATGAGTACTGTTTACTGCAATCAGTACGAGTTCTTGTTACTTGCGTGGGAGGTTTCAATCCGAGTGCGATTTCTAGGGCTATTCGAAGTCTCTAATTCCAATCAGTACATTTTGACCCCTACTTATTACCTCGAAGAAATGAGTCATCCTGTTTACCAGTTTCCGAATGTTCCCGAATAAACACACAGGCAGGCAGTGATCGGTGTACTCCTGGTTTGGCTGTATTCCACAGGACAACGATGAAAACTGTAACACTTCAGTTGGAGCCTTAACTATTCGAATAATTCACCAAGGATCCTAGGTGATCAGCACGTGTTTGTTGATGATCATTTGTACATCATGATATTTGCAAGTATATTGAGTTTTGTGTTTTGCAGTCCTCACTGAAACGTATACCAAATCGTCATCCGGCCGGAGTTTGGGGAATGGTGAAATTGATGGTGCCGGAAATTGTCCCGCAATCGGTTGAAAAAGTGAGTGCATGGTTGTATACTCCCTAAAAACTTCATCTGATTATGATGACATGGGTTTTACCTGTTTCGTCAAATAGACTTCCATGAAATGTTATACAAGAATTGATGCATTTTGTCATCGGTGTGTATACTTGTTCTGAAATGCAGTTGAACCGAAGGCGCTATGTTCACGAGGAAAAAAACGATTATTTGTTCATCGTCACAAGATCCGTCAAATTACTCGCAAGATAAAACTTCCATTAGAAAAACCCTTCCTACACAGGCAAGCACCCGATAGGCACACAGAGTACACTGCTCTCACTCAGTGCTCACATTCAACTGCGAAAAATCCATCCGCTCAGAGTGAATGAAACAATTGTAGATGGTTATTACCTTCCCAGTGATCATCGCGTGCACGACCTGTGAAGAATATCGGTCATTTGACGAGCAGTGATATATAAACATGATTCAACAAAATTTCATCGACCTGTGCATTCTGACCGAGAGAAAGAACAATTTGGTGTTGGATATCAAGTATCGAGCACACATATTCAAACATTTAGTGAGTCGAGGTAATAATTTATGTGCATTTAATGGCTCGATCCGGCCGACTGAGCAGGTCTAATTGCGATTGGTCTCCTTTTGTCCAAGAGTGTACGTCAGAGTGAAGTAACTGTAAACGAAATGAGAAAAATGCGTAAAAACTGGAATGAACGACCGGATGCATTATGGATCGGATATACGTTTGAACTAAGTGCTTATCACACCAGCTACGCAATGACAGAGCAGCACACAATTGATATACCACTGAACTGCCCTTGTTCACGGGTTGTCGGTTTGCGTGCAAGTTTTATCTGTGGAATTTTGTTCTACACTCGTTCACTCACATAGCACTGTCAGACTACCATAGCTAAACGTGCAATGATCAAACACGTTGAGCTAATACGTAATGGATCAATTGTTGATGTTCCTGAATGTGTTAAGCAATTTGTAAGTGATGATGAACAGCTAGATATATGGTTTCTGTGACAACACAAGTTAGTGGTGGTGTTCCATGTAAACACTCAGCCCCAGTGACCGTCAGCGAAGCGGTAGACAGCTGTTTCGACCCTGTTAGGTGTCAGCCGCATCACGCATTGTAGAGGATCGGGTCGACCCGTGAATGAGCGGTAGCTTGTGGTTCAAACAGCTGTGCACTAGATCACAGGGTTCCAGCCATCGGGATTGCAGGAAAGAATGTGAATGATTTTTCAGCATAGCCCCAGAAAAGATTGAGAGACGGATCTAAGAAACCGTTGGACTCAGTTTCAACCGTGTTGGGTCCCCCCAGCTGTACTACGCGTAACAGCTGAATAAAGTAGATACAGATAATACTTGTAAGGACAGAAGTGTAAGTTCCCTGTTCAGGCGTGAATATTCCAAAACAAGAATGAAATCCAAGTCTATTTTTCCGCTGAATCTGGAGCCGTGGCCAGGTTTAATGAACTGTGGCTACAGTGAAGTGCAAGCGGTTTTCAAGCAAATTCTTTACATAAGAATAACACACATTGCATCTAAGCAATCAGAAAGTATCGGAAAATTCCCATAAAATCAAAAGTAACGATGTGACGAACAACTGTTTTCGATAATTCTTTCTCAAGTCAATACAATTACATAGGTTTCATCAAGACGTCATAAGACAAGGCGTAGAAAACAAGAAATGACTGTACACAAGTGACAATGAATCCTCATATCAGACTACGCACACACTAATTGGTTAGGCCCAGGCCGGATGTTAACTGGATGACGTCTTGATGAAACCTATGTAATTGTATTGACTTGAGAAAGAATTATCGAAAACAGTTGTTCGTCACATCGATACTCTTGATGTTATGGGAATTTTCCGATAAATAAGACATTGTTGAC
>LUCH01002012.1:54166-71339 GCA_013368495.1 Paragonimus heterotremus | reverse complement strand
GATAAGTATTGTGACAGATTTGATAATTTACCAGTCAAACTGTTAAAAATGAACTTCGGCTGAAACAGCGTGTCCAAATATGAGACCTATGAGCTCCTGTTGTGGATTTATCGATCATCTGATAGAGTGGTCACAACATTTGGACATGCTGTTTCCGTAACCGGCCCGAATTCGCTCGCGGCCTAGATTTTCCATTACTGGATCTCTTTCAAATTATTGAATCTACAACACTATTTATCAGCAGAACATTATACTTAACTAAGACCAAATGATGTTCACCACACTGATAAGCCACCATCATCTGGCGAAATATCGCATAATTGCAAAGAAAAAAAACGAACTTTAATACGTATTCTTATGTGCCAAAGAAACACATGCAAATGTGCGTACGATTTTGGCCCACAGTGGTCTAGATAAATAATCCAAGTTCTGCTGGTACAATTCGTTCAGACAGTGTCCAAGTTTCAGCGTATATCACCATCTGAGTACGAAACTGAAATTGGAATAATGAGCCGCACACCACTTACTGTTTGGAGCTTGGGGACAATTAAATTTCCGTACGATTCCCGAAAGTAATATTGTCATACGTGCTAGTTTACAGACTGCAAGTTTGGGATAACTGTCACAAATAATTTCTTGGAGGAGTTAATAACTGGAGACTTCACCATTTGTCGTTTCTATAGTAGAATATGTAACCCGATAACGTTGGGTGCGCATACCAGATGTGTGACAAGAACCAAGGCAGCGGTTGTGCGCTCCCAGAGAATACTGAACAGAAAAACCAATCTGTTAACGTTCTTTTACCTTGTAAACGTACGGATCCTGTTAACAGAAACTTTGCGAACCCAAGCGGTGAAAAAACAACGCGAGTAAACCTAGTTAGGAGTAAAACACTGTTTTATTTTTTAACGGCAATGAAAATTTAATTTTATGAGATACATAAGCACAGTCATCCGTATCGTTTGATGAACTCTGTCGAAAGAGGGAAACTTTTTGGAACCGGAGTATGTTCATATGTATTCATATGATACATATAAAAACCAAATGCAGTGGCAAACGTGTCACAATACAAGAAGAAACTAGGCACCGTTTTGTGAAACAAAGGAGAAATGATGTGGAAAGAGGAAGAATAATAACTATACCACCGAACATAGAAAATCACAACCGGAGCGAAATTGATTTCTACTTTGTCCATCGTCCTCAAACAAAGGTGTTTACTACTCTACAGACTTCAGCCAGGAAACTGGGAGTGCCCTACTGAAGAAAGCTTCAGTCTGAGTATTCCCATACCCCAAACCTAAGTCATATGCTGACCACCGCACTGCCGCTTCCAGCCTGAACCACCATTCACAAACAAGAAACGATGTGGTAGACAGTGAGTTGGCATTCGTAAAATGTGATCAAGCCAACAAAGCACGGAAAACGAGATTAGTATACCTAACGATCGACAGATTTTATTCGCCTCGATGACACGATCGGTGAACGTCTTCAATGCCTACATCGTGCTTCCACCACACACTGCTAATGCTTCGACGACAATGGTGGTCAAAAGAGCACACCCTGTGAACATTTTCTGCTCGAATGGACCAGGTTTCGGAGTTGTACAATAAGACAGCCCATACGGCTGTTCACAAAACCTGGGCTATTCACAAAAATAGTGAGATCATGCCAATGTTACAGATGGCATGAATTGGCAAACACCATTCGACATTTCATCAGTGCTGATACAATTCCCCAGGTATGTGAACTTCTTAACTACTTCCAACTACTCACCACCAAGGGTGAGAGCTCAACAGAGTCCTGCCAATCTTGCAACAGCATCTTGCACTCAGTAGGTGTAAAGGCCCTACCAAACCGACGAAGTGAAGCCTCTAAGCTGTCTAAGGTGTTGTGAGATCCCTGTGGGCCTTCCCAAATTAAGACGATGTCGTCTGCGTGTTCTATGTCCTGAATTCAGGTGCCTGAGAGCAGTTCCACCCTCTCATATTCACAGTTTCTCAGGACACACACTAGGGTCTCTTCTACCACGAATTTGAATAAGCAAGGAGAGCCTGGATAACCTTGTCGTACCTCAGAGGAGATGCTAACGATCGGCGATACTTTTCCACAAGCTCTAACTGTACTCGAGGTCTGACAGTAAATTGCTTTCTGGATGTTCATATACTTCTCAGGCACATTCTCCATCGATGGACAGTCCAAAAGTACAGCTGGACTTTCGGATGTCTAAAAGGATGACTGTGGTCTTCTACATGAGTGGGGAAGTTCAAGCGTCTGACGAAATGTTATCAGTTCAGCCACAGCCAAGAAGAAACCCAGTTTGCCCCTCACGAATGATCTTCGCGGATTTCACTTATTCTACAAAATACAACGGCCGCGAGAAACTTCGATGCACACGAAGTATGTGAGCTCTTTTTGAAGATAGTTGAGGATAATGTTAGCCAAACGCCAGTCATCCGGAATAATTCAGTGACCCAGAGCTTCCGCAGAATAGCCATCAGCTCTCTAATTAGGGTTGAACTGCCAACTGTGAAAAGAGTAGAAGGAAGTTTGTCCGAGTAGAGTGCCTTGTAACGTTTCAGAAACTTGATCTCAAATGAAACTTCTGTTTCCCTGGGTAGAGAAACGTCAACAGACCTATCAGAACAACAATACTAGGGAGCCACGCCATCAACGAGGTATAAACCTACGGACCATGGTTTACTTTCGAGTGAAAGGCTCGTGGCCGGCTCACGGGATTATCAAGCGTTAGCTTGACATGTCGACGGCGGACGTCACTGATCCCATTAACCGAAGACGCCCAGTCCGAATTCAACTGGACGTCGACGCTTATCGTCCCACCTAAGAAACCGACGACCAAGCCGTCGGTTACGATGCCAGATTGTCAAGAACATGGCCGTTTGGCAGACACACAGGTTCGTCTCCTCCAATCTGCCAACAGGGAGACGAACTTTTGAGAGAGAGATCTGTAGTGACTAAACAAGTGCAATAACCGTTCACATCATAAAACAGCACGATTGTCCACTGACCCATTCGGATCACAGATTTGGTATACCAACAGCGATATTGTGTTACACCTATGTAATATACCAATTTCTGCAATCATAGTGTGAGACAGAGTCATGACAAATAAATCCAAGATAATAGACTTTATAGTTTGTGTCTGTTTGGTTTGACTTGTTCAATGGCAAATGCGCTTAGCCAGGCTTCTGGCTTTTGGCCTGTGTTATTCCGTTTGTCTCTATCTCGTTCAATCCCTAGTGCATTGCCGAGTCGCAAATCGATATTTAGTATTCCAGTCGTATTCTGAGGTGTACTTAATAAAGTTGCTTGTCAACAGCAATACACCAATGGAGAATGCCAATGTCTGATTACCACATAGTTGTCTAAACCAAGTAGTCCTTGTATGGAGTTAAAACAAAGTCAGTGCAGTCAACTTTCTCTATGACCATACCCTGAATAATCCGACGTGTGGAGAACAGTAGTAACGATTATCAAACAGAATAACGTTCAAACGTTCACATTAAACTGGCACCACACTAAGACTGCCTACTGGCATATTAGCCCATTCATTTACACTATGAAGTACCGTTTCCTCATTCATGACAGTTGGTTCGTAAAAATGTGGGAGGTTAGGCATCTAGTAGTCAACCACAAGTAATGTATTATCAGACTACAAAACGGCCGTAATGCTTATACACACACAATAGAACACCTAGTTTGCACGCTATCATAATGAGTGTCATTTAAACCACCCGTTTTTTCTTAATCTAACAGTCTATTGGAATGGCTTTCGAGCAAAACCCTGAAGATGCATATTGTGCTGATTGGCAACATCCTTTTATGTCAGTGAGTTATTCTGTTGCGAATTGGCCTCTTTTCAATTGTTTACACTGCAAGGAATTTGTGGCCAAGCGATTTACTATATTAAACCCGAGAACCAAGAATGCTGACCCCGAAAAAAACCACATCCGGATGGTTAGTGGTCGTCATCATTGCCACTAAGTCACCGTAAAACCAACTGCTGCCGTCAAAGGTTTTTTCGCTGTTGAGTGATAGTATTTGTAATACCATTCATTCTGCACTCCAAAAGTGTTGTTAGCATAGCAGGTCGTTAACTGTTAAACGATGAAGTTAAAAACGGATTGACGTAGTCCACATTACACCACAAAATCACGTCAGTTGTTTGTGAAATAAGTGGAATTAATGACATATAGCAGTAAAAGCTGGCGACGTCTCACGTTAACTGTCAGTTGAATTTTTCTTTTGTAGGTTGAAGTTACGTTGGTGTTGGATATTTGAGTTCAAACATGAGTCTTTGTAGCAGTTAGGTCCAATTCATTCGATCTATTATGTTTCTTAATAAATGCTTGCTGCTCATCCTCACTGACGTAGAGTATAACTACCATCAGTATGAACAGCTGATGTATTGTTGTCTGTGAGAATGACAACAGTAATGAAATTCACTTATCAGAGACGTTTGCTGTTGCCTTTAATTAGTCAAAAGAACTTGCCAGAATAAATCCACATGAACAAGCAGCAAACAACACGAAGTGAAAGTACAGTATTCAAAGTTGAAGTACAGGGCTCAATCCTCCCAAAAACCTAACTTTTTTCAATAATGGACAACAGACTGACAACACCTTTCAATGAAAGTTCACAATGCGTCAACTAAAAAGGATGAAGCGGCGGTATAGTACGCAACAAATCTACGGCGAGAAGTGTTCCGAGTTTTGTTGCTCCACAGAGCGACCGAGGTTCATCCTTGGCAAAGGCAGTTACCATGGGGAAACCTTTGTGTAATGCAGCAAATCAATCTCGCGAACGACGTGTACATCGTCCTTATGCGATGGCACATCCATTATGGCGACAATTTGAATCGATGTGTAGGTGTGCCTTGTATGTGACATCACGCGACGATGAGTGAAGTAAATCAGCACAACTTGAAGTGGTTGCGAAAAACTACGCAAACAAAACGTGTTCGTGCCTATTTGTGGGCAACTTGTTGGTGTTACAAGACGGCCATGCAATGTTGCCCATGCCAACCATGCGTTAGGCACAGCTGAACTAACCACAGCTGGAAACATATAACTTGCATGGTCGACTTAATAAACACCGGTTCATGCTAGCTAGAATTAAACTATTGATACATCGACATGTACTCCAAATATGTGTTGTTTCCAGGAGAAGGGCGTGAATGGCGGCGTCGTGCTAATCGATTTGGTCAAACTAAGAAAAATCGGTTGGCATCAGATTTGGCAGGAAGTTGTCGTCAATTTCTTTAAGACGGTACCCGAATTGGCCGAAGGCGAACAGGTCAGTTTGTTGCAAGTTATGTTTTTTAGTTTATGGTGAACTGTGCGTCCTAAATTGTGGATGATGTTTAAAGAATTCCAATGATTTGGATCATCCAGAAATATATGATATTCTTTGCATCTGATGAGTAAAAGACGTAAATGGTATAGGAGAAAACTCTGTATTCGAATTCGCACATCAGCACCTCCCGAAAAACGCCCTAAATATTTGGATAGTCAAGTCTGAATTTGGACATAGTGATAATAGTTTGCCTGCTTAACTCATAACGGAACAATGTTAGTAACCTAAGCCTGAACCCTACGTAACCGATGTCGTCTTATCCAGATGCTTCAATTTGTCTGCCCACTCTCTTTGACAGACCATAATGCATGTAATCCTGCAGATGATTCCACAGCTTTACTACAAATTACCATGCGAATGGAATGTTCAAGTGTGGAACGCGAATGCAACTGCATGCTGCCCAGTAGTTTGGCCACATCTACCCGGAGAACTGAAAAGTGAATATGACGACGTCGTACCAATCAATCGGGTCAAACTGTTGCACTACAACAGCAAAATAAAACCGCACTTCCTGGATCCAAAGCCAAAAAGGAGGCCGCAACTGGCACGTTTCCAGCCCGCATTAACTGGTTAGTTTTGTGGGTTAGAGTGGCATTAGAGTGCTTCAGGTCAAAGTATATGCCACAAAATGTACACTACCTAAACGGACTTCTAAGTAATAACTTTAGTTAGCTTACACCGTTCAAAAAGAACAGAGTAACTCGTTTTATTTACAGTAACAAGTTGCATCGAGTCGAGATTACGATCGATTTGGTCACCCAGTCGATCTTACGTGTGGTTACCCGGACTCAACAAGCCACGATGTAGTTTCATCAGGACGTCAATGCAAAAGCGGAGCAACTACAAGATACGTAGAGTAGCATTATGCACGTGTAAAACCTTATCCGTTTGTCACATTTAAATCCTGTTAGGAGCGAGGTTAGTGAATATCCAATTACAGTATTTTCCAGCCTTTGAGTAAATAGTCGGAGATCTGGTTTGTACAGCTGAAACATTAGACGTGACCGAACGTAGCTTACACATTCACATGGACTTTTCAGTCAACATCTTCAGAAGGGAAGCACCAGACTTGACTTTCACTGCTGTTGACGTTCGACATTAACATACATTCCTGCGATGGCCAAGATTCCAACTGAGGTCAACGTCCACACGAGGTGTTGATCACTGTGTCAATTATGGAACCCCTGACAGGACCTAATTATCACAGGTAACCATTCACTCACGGTAATTTACGAGCAATGCTTAAGCTACCCGGTCGTCTCGAGAGGAAAGGTGGTACCTGACCCATCAAGTCCAATAGTTCATTTCACAATTGAAACTTCTCAGTCTCGCTGAACTTTCAGAAGTCCTTAAAAGTGCTGAACAATTGTCAAAGAAAGACTGGAAAGTATATCTGAATACGAAGGCAGTGACTAATTTCGAGTGATGCTTGAGTCATATCCTTCAAAATCTTACAGTGGTTTACAACGGTTTGGCTTGGGTAGGACAAAGAGAAGATCAAATCGTGTAATGTACTCCGGAACAACATTTCATACATTCACATCGCACATGGGCATATAACAAATTCTAAACACTGGAAATAAAGATCCACAGAGCCACGCTATGGCTTCAGAGATTGGAGAGACGGAAGCCAAAACGAATTAGGACAATGATATGGTCTGTTATTGATGATGGCCGGTATTGTTCATAAGCAGCAATGATCACTCGGCCTTCTACTAGTGTCTAATCGTTTGAGAGTAGGCAACGTGGTGTTAGTGTGCTCTCCCTACATAACCCACACTGGGGTTACGAACCATTGCATAAACAGTAGGATGCGACGGTCGAGACTGGTTGTTCATAATCAGGGCGATTAATAACATTCTGTTAGGTAGCACTTGACATAATGTCGCAGCCTTTTATTTTTTTTGATACGAAGACTATCAGATGCTTCTCTAACGTTGATCAGTACTCATCTAGAGAAGCGAAGTCCAATTAGTCATTTTGGACACCGTCAACTACGCTGTTGGGGAAATAGTACTGTCTTATTTTACAATAAATTGTAATGGTGCAAATGGTGCCGACATTTTCTGTCAATACACCCTACAGTGTCTTTCGCGTACTTTGAAAAAACGTTCTCGTTAGACATCTCGTTGAGCAAATGATAAACACTTGAAAATATAAATCGTCGTGTCCGGTTATCCGGTACAACCGTTTCACCGTTTGGTGACTAGAACATCAGGGAAACGACAAGCCGATTACTCTGTTCTCCCTAGTTAGCATTAGGCTGCGACGACAACCATTGAAAAGCGTGCGGTTGTCGATTGAGCTCGCGGCAATCGCCCGGGAGCTAAAAGGAAGGATATACAACGCGCTTATTTTATAATTCTGTCTATCGAGATGAAAATTATAAGGCTCAGTATGACGCATGCGTGTTTGCCACACAACCCAATTTCCACTGCTTGCTTCTGCATCCACAAGTTGTCAAACAGGGCACTATTTTCAAATTAAGTTGTTCAGTACTAATCTTCCAATCAACTTTGTGTGGCAATCGCAAGAGGACAACCCAGTCCTGGAGAGGTAACACATTAGAGCAGCTAGCGGCTTTGTTTGACATCTTGATATAACGCCTGTTAATCGACAATTGACCGTGACGCGGTGCAGGTTAAAAATCAACACACCCCAGTCCCCTACTTCATCCAATGAACCTCGAACGCATTTAAGGGCCTTTTCCATGGTCCGTCACAATGGTTAACTTCAACAGACTCTGAGTGTCTTTTGATCACAACATATAAGTGGTTCGAGAAGATTCCACGTCTCAATTATTTTCACTTTCTTCATCCCAAACACGCACACGGTAATCACGCTTGTGCAGCGGTACCTGGATTCATCTGTATACCCCAAACTTAATGGATGAACCGACCAAAGGCAGCGGGGGTCGTGGTCGGCGTTGATTGCAAATGCACACGTCCCTCGATTAGGAATCTAACCACATATTGGCCGTTTCCGTAAAATTCGAACACACTCAACTCTCATAAAACAAACAATTTAGATTTTCGAAGTGCGTAGTCTGTAAACGGTCAAAGTGACCAGAGTAGCTTATTCGCTTCGCTTTTCTATTGATCTTCCATATCAATTTGATTTCTAACGATAGACATGAGCAGTTATGGCCTATCAAGCGAATCATGATCTCGATTGTTCATTAAGTCAGAAGACTTTTCGAGCTTCCATGCCACCGATAAGAAGCCCCAAATCTGTCTGTTAAAATGACCGGCGATAGGAGCTACGTCGACAGGTGGCAACTGAGACTGAAAACTTCACGTTCGTTGAATATCTCACTGAAGTTCCCCAAAACAGCAGCATACCTGCGCCAAGACGCATGCAAGGTAGTAAATGTGACACTTATTTTTCCAGTGAACCAATCTCTCCTCACAGAAGACAACTTTAGAAAATGCGGAGTGTCCATGACGAACGATACGGAGAGTAAAATTTAGTGATTCATGTCCTCACTACTTGTAAGTAGCCGGAGATAATTACACTTTCCACTGATCTCATGGGTGGTTGGTCCGGTGGCTGACAAAGCCAATCAACCGCGGGAAGGTCACAATATGGCTTAGTTCATCTGTATCACCATCAAGTACGTCCTCTACCAATAAGCGTCTTGATCTTCGCGCTGCAAGAATGTATGGCAACAGTGATACGGGAGGCTCAAGTTGTAAAGGCGGATGAAAGCAAGTAGTTCTACAAACGATCAGCAAGTCAGTGTGGTAGAGACAAAAATAAGGTGTAACTCGGGTGATCGTAGAGTGAATGGAGATAACGAAGCTAAGTCGACTCGTACTTACGTCATGTTATCGAGTTGAACAGTATCTGTGTGCACTAGTGCGCACGCAGCCTAAGCTCATCAAGATTTGGAATTATCTGCGCCACTGTGTGGATGTGTCTATTGCAGAGAGCACAATGACCGATTTCCGATGCATATAATAATTCCGAAGCCAAAACAGTATAACATGCAACTTCGTTTGTAAGTAGTATAGCAGGACTCAAGCACGCGGAAACTAAAGGACGTCTTAACACCAGGAAAACCAGGGGCTAGAGGCGACTTATTGCACCACATCACCGAAGAGAATGGGGCTACACTATTAATATCTCGTAATAGATAACTTCCCAGGCAAATTGCTTTTCATGGTCACAACAGAAGAGCTAGCGTAACTCTGTAGAATCTTTCGTTCACTTTCCAGAGAAGGGCGTCCGGAATCTCTGCTCCATGTGATCAGGCTAATTGACTTACACATGATAATTAAGGGAAACACGGTGTTTGACGCAAAAGTACACTTATTACTTGCCGATATCGACACCATTAATAATTTCAAAATAATTACATGTCAACATTAAGACAAGGATGTGGGAAAGTGTTTAACATAACGCGCACAGTATTGAACGATATGTAAGACTGGATCTTTGGCTTTTGATTCCAACATAAGTTGAACGCTGACCATAGTGGAATATCCATTAAGTGGTATGACTTTAATCATCGTGAATCAATGTACGACACACTTAAGATAACATCCCTCTGATTTTTTGCCAGTTGAAGAACTCCGAATTCGTGCAGCCGAAGCGTACCACATCTTTCGGGAACAGTCGATCTTGTAACGGGAACCTCGAGCAACTTGGTGTTACATGAACACAGTTATCGATCGGGGTTCAGCAAGCCGATCGTAGATCAAGAAAACTAATATGTATAACCCATTAAAAGATTGTATGTGTACTCATAAAAATACGAGAAACTTTAACAGAAAAAAAAGATTATTTTTCAATACGATGATAAATGAGCATTCGTGAGGTTAGCCATAAAAAAGGGAACGAAAGCAACAGACCCACAGCAAAGATAGCCAACACATAGACGCAGGAGAATCACATGGCTAACGTAAAACCTTTAAAGGTCCCGTGGGATCACCGTATACATCTTACAAGCATGTTCGCTTACCATACAGTGTTAGATGTCGTCCCATGACCAGGCGAGTCAGACGCAAGTAGAATCCCATCAGGCCAACTAAAAGCAGACTAGCAAATTGCGGGTGCGGTGAACTAAAACAATGGTTTGAGAATAAACACACTATCGATGTGGCTATCAATCACTGAATGAACTAACTAGTGGACAAAACCACGGGACACCAACTGATTGGCTCAAGACACGGTACCCGGAAGCAACCGACAAAAACTCTGCACGCTGAATCAGCACACATACGCCAGGTGTACTCACTGATGCCTGAAAGCGATGTCAAAATAACCTGACACTATATATCGGCACAAACTATGCTTGTTTTCGGGGGGGCCCATGTCACAAAACTCACGCAGCACAATCTTCTAGTCGTATCACATTCTACGCCACTGACCTATCACTTCGGACGAGGGCCACCTACGATGGATGAAACGTGGAGTATTCAGATTTGCTCGTAATATCACGTTATTTTCAAACCATTGACTAAAAATACGTAAGATTCAAGCCTTAAACATTTCGACTTCATTCGTACTACGTCTGGTGAACATATTCTCCGGAACCAACCACCTAAATCACAATGTGTTGTACCAAGAAGAGCGGCTTCCAGAGTAATGATTAGGAGTCGATATCATCTTTTCGATTATGCTCAATGTTCTAAAAATCAAGTTAGCGTGATATTCATCGGGATACTGTGGCTCCCAAAAGCCCTAACAATCCGATCTTCTGATTTGTCCGCTGGAAACAATCATAACCGGTCATTTCAGTTTTGCAATTGGTACGATGTGTCTGTAGATTTTATCCGTGAAACTGACTGTTCGCAGCTGTCCATGTGCGTAGTTGACGTCGGAGCATCAGATCTCTCAAGTGGCAGATGACTGTGCCAACCGACATGATTCAACGTTGCAGTAACAATATGGGAAACCACACAAATGCCACAGAACAAATGAACAACGCCTGTGTCAGCCGTCCATGTATTTCCAAGAGGTTAGCTACAAGGCATATGAGAAAATTGTGAACGAACAGCGTACCTAAGCGATTTTTTATGTGGCTGCAAGAGTAGACGAGGTGTGATAACACTGCAATAATCTCCAACCTTAATACATCGTCAAACAACAATGGCACCTGCATGGTAGTGATCGTTCTTAAATTCTTAGTCTGTAAATGCAGTGGTACTAGCGATGCCCCTTAGAACAGCAAAGGGGCAAATTCATTAACAACAAAAAAGAAATTGAGCTACCAAACGGCTAGATGATTCGTGCGACTGATGGTTTGCAGAGCAAAAACGAATAGCTAACTCACTCTGATAAATCAGAGAAACTCACTAACATTCCCGAATTCGAATCAAGAAGAACAGAACTATTTCCACAGCACAGTTGAATATTACTTTGATACAAGCATACACACACATACACAAGGCCGAACAGAACAATGTAATGCGATAATCACAGGATCAATGGAAGAATGCAATCTTTGTTGGGGCTAGCTAACAGTTCGACGTCTTTCAACAATGTACAATGAAAGTCATACGTACAGGTGAATAATCGACGAGAGCACGGTGATTCTTCCAACAAATCGGGTCAAGTGAAAGGTAGTTGGTTACGCGAACTAATCAATAAGAAGAATGGATCGCAGAGGCGCGGTCTTCAACAAAAGGAGGCTGGTTTATCTGTTCTTATGTTTTTATATAAAAAAACAAAAGGGCGTTGCGAGGAGGGGGTAATGCAATGCGATTATGGACGCATGAAGAGAACTGGGACTCAGCAATAAGCATCTCAACAAACCTGATGGCTTACTGGGAATCGATGGGGTTAACGACCTCGTCCGGGTGATGGTCAGAAAGACGACTCCCTTTTGCATCCACATAACTAGTTTCAGTAGAAAAAACCTACATGCATGAAAATGTTATTATAAAACCTGGGCCATTTTGTTACCCGCTGCAGTGGCTTCGTTCACTGAGGGACTGACCTGACCCACAGATTGTACCCTACAAGACTGTGGCTCCAAGTCGTCCTGTTTATCACTCGAAACCTCGCCGTTCATCAACTTTTCATTGGAAACAGTCAACTTTTCCATTGGATCCACCAACTGATTAGCCTCAAACATTCTCACACCACTATCGTCCCGAGAATCCGTGGCATTGAATGAAACATAAACACCGGAAACAGCTGTCGCCGCACCATCGGCGACCATCTTTGAACGTAATGCGTCCAACTCTTGTTCCGTAAGAAAAGCATTTGCCATTGGAAACCGCTTAGCACAGATGACGCGGAACTCGTTGATCACAGATGCATCGATTTCACCCAATTGTGGATTGATATAGGCGGTTTTCAACAACTGTAACGACTCGGCGCAGGTCTGAAAACGGTAAGTTAACAAAAATGCAACAAATCATTATGGCAACGCTACGCAGCCAGAAGAGATGTGCATTAAATAAGACAGAAAGTAATCTACGACAATCAGAAAAGCATTTATTGCTTAGGCAAAAAACACTTGCAAATGCAAACATCGTTGTTGTTAGCATTATCTCCTGCTGACTACAGGTTGGTAACAGGGTGCACTTAATACACTCAAGGGGGCTAAAAGGTGCCAAGCACGTTTCCTTTCATACATAACAGGCTCCGCAGCGTGACAACGACGAATGACATAGCCTAACGACTGCGGAAAAATACGAGCGGAAATTAGGTAGGCAGCTTCCGACAAGTTAGCCATTGTAGGCTGCATTCACCTCCCCGGTTGCGCTCCTTATGACTCTCGAAGTCTGTGGCCGGAGATGTTAGAAAAGAAGGCATCCAATGGGATTTCGTTGGCGTGAGTGTTGTCGTTGTTTGACTGAAGAGCTTGCGAACTGAGTGCGACTACGAAGCGGCACAATATGAGCCCAAGCAAATTGTTGCATATAACGCCTTGACTGTTTGCTTGAAGGATGTGGGCGTCTTTATGTCGCATATCCCAGTTTAAACATAAAGCGCTGTTAAAAATCAGGTCCAACAATTGTCTCAGTTTGTACTTAGAAATCAGAGCATCCCTTTTGTTTTCGTTCACGTACGGCAGTAAAACATCACTGTCAACCACTGATGTGCCGATGTCGATGATGAAACAAACATAAAATGACATCGTGGTCTTAAAAGAACGGTGTCAGTTCCGAGGATATATTCACTCAGAGGTTAAGGTCCTCCTTCGTATAAAAAAAGAGGTAAACTCGTAAAGCCGCGAAATCGATGCTTCTACTGTTCGAACCGATGTCACAAACAAAATCGTTTGGGGTCGACGGCAGCGAAACGCACGAAATGCGAAAACACAAACGCATTTCAACTCATCAAAAAAAAACCATATGCCATCATGTTAACAGCGGAAAGGTAAAATAATAAAATGATTAATGTATTGTCAAAACGGTTGCACGGCACACTGCATGTTCGAAGTAACAGTCCCCAAAAACAGAGGGAACTCACCTCCCAATCAACATTCCTTAAGGTTTCCGTAGGTTGTGGTAAGTGCGACAGATGCTCCTTTCGATTTGCAGGATCGATAATGCACCGTGAAAGGACGCCTGTTTAGGGCAACCGTAGGTGAAAACGAAGGGAATGGGATAGAGTTGAAAACATGTAAACGTGAAACTGTTGTATATATATAAATATATATATATATATATATAATACCTCCTTAAATAAAGTTATCTTTAGAACAAAAGAAACTTTCGGATGAGGTCAAGTAAGAATGTACCCATCCAAACATCACGAACTTGCAACCACAAGAGTAAAGTAGCTATAAACAATCCAACAAGGAAGAGTGACAGACTTCAAAAGCGAAATGAGATCGGGTTTGGTTGGGTTTTAATATACACAGGTGCAACTAGTTTTGCACGAGTTTAACGAACAAAAATGGATCGACGTAACCAGATGCTGACAAATAGAAACAAAGTGCGTTTTTTTTTCTTCAGTAAACCAGCCGCGCACTAGTAGGAACAGTAAGACTGAACAAAACTGAGGACGTAATACACGTGTAAATGACATCTCTCATAGTGTAACGTCACTCTCTAGATGTACAGAAGAAAAAACAGAAAAATCCCACCAACGTGATGAAACGTGTGCAAAAGGCAGTAGACAGGGGGTAAAGCTATTGATGTGTAACCGGCGCAAAATCTATTTCGAATTGCCAGTTAGCATTGGTGTACGTGAAGCTGTCAAGCGGAAAGCATAAAAGAGCTTTCATAATCAACCACAAGATTTTTATGGGACTGAAAAAGAAACTCACCATACATTTCCAGAACTGAAGAAGCTTCCACAGTTCGAGTTCGAACAGTAAGGCAATTTCACAGCTGATACTGACAGTAACGAAACCAATATCTTAGTCAGAATTATTTATCAATTTGTCCAAAATACTCTGATAACTTCCAATGTTGTAAAGACACGTGGGCAACTAAACGTCGGTTTGTATAAGACGAATGCCGCCTCCAAACACGGAATGACGACAACTCCAGAAAGGACAAAACATATCCAAATCCCGTTTGACAATCATAGGACTGTAGGTTTTATTAAAGCTTAAATAACCTTGTTCATCAGTTCACAAACCCACAAATTCATAATATAATTCAAAAGGGATTCGCGCACAAGGGAAATTTGAATAATACTGATAAATCTGGTAGTTAACAATTCTGTCTATATGAACAGCTGGATCTTACAATATGGGTGGTTCGAATCCGTCGAAAATGTCCAGAATGAACTGAAACAGGACGATTTTATTTCTTCAATGCAATCGTAAATATGTGCTATTCCTAACGGTGTAGCGATGATGCCTGATGGCCCACCTCGAGCATGTAGTATCATCCTCAGTCCTGAAATCAAACGGCGTGCACCAATATCAGATAAGCGGGAAAAATTCACGAATTCAGGAAACAGTTGCACAAATTTCAAAAAAAAATGGCTTAACCAACACGAATTTTCAAATTCCTTTACGGGAGCAATCCGAGTAGCTGATAGCCACATGAGCACACCTTGAGGTCAATTCCAGACGGATATCTTATCGTTCAGTTCGCATGCCAACTGGTATTTTTCAAGCTGAGGTAAATGAAATGTCAAGTGGCTTGGGACAGGTTCAATCCTACCAAGATGATGTCTATAACAGGGTGGGGGGGGTTTAAAGATTCTGTAATGGGAACAAAAGACTTTGTTTCCTGTTCCAGAATTGGGCCCTCTCGATTTTACATGCTATCATCGTCAACAATTTTAGCTTTGAATCGTGTCCGTGGGTACTAGAGTTCGGGCTGTCGTTCATACTGTCAATGGTCCATGAATTAGAAGAGTAATTAACAGGTACAAACGTAGAGAAAACAAACAAAAAGAAAACAAATCGGATTCTGTCGGGAACCCGTGGACCGATGCCAGTAATTGGCTCCCAAACTCATGCAACGTTGAGGTCGATCGTGAGCCGGATGTGACACCATTTTCGTTGTGTCCACGAATTCGTCCTTCAGGTTGAACCTTAAGTTGCTTCACAGTTCGTTGAAACAAGGGAATGATCCGGAATGTATAACAATTCTCAATCCATTAATCCAACAGATATCTATTCAACCAAGTTCGCGCTCATTTTTGTGAACCAAGAGAACTCTGTTGGTTATCGATGCGGCTGAAATCGGAATTGGAACTATTTTTGGATGATGGAGTCATTCTGTTAAACTTGTATTTAGGCCGTTAAAGCGTGGTGAACATGAGGGTGCCTCAGTAGTAGTGCGAGCAGTAAAATGATGGTTTGCGTTTTACTATCAGGCACTCAGATTTCTGCCCGATCCATAGAAGGTCAGTGTAATATCAACAACTAAAATACCTGAACAGGGCCTAACACTCGCAGTTCACGATTATCACAAAATACAACAACCCGATAAAAGAATTCTACAAGCAAACTTTCTGTCAAGAGTCCAGAGTTCCTCCCACTGAAACTCATCGTTTGTTCCAGATTTCTATGGGTTCTACAAGACTGCATGTACCACGGAGTTGACATCAATGCACCTAATAACGGGGGGCTAAAGATCTAAAAAAACAAGCATCCCATCTTATTTCGAAACTTCGAGGGGTTAACCCTTCCTTTAGAAGAGACTGTTTCAAAACGTTCAGTCCATTGTGCCCCCGATTCTGACAAATGGTACTAGAGGACGTGCATCGTGAATCTATAACAGGTGATAAGAATAAATCGTTTATATGTAGAATGTGTTCGTAAACTAAACTACATCACCTGGCTGCCAATGCTGCTCAGGCTATTGCAGATGACGTGCACTGCCTGCTTTCAAACACCATTCGGAGAATCCTAGTGACTGCCATCACATCCAAAGTGCCACCGCATTGGATCCAATCCTCAACCAGACCATTGCTTTCGCCTAAATGAAGGAGCCCGGGTTGTCTTTCGTGGGTGAGCTCAGTCAGTCTGACTGTAGACGTGATTCTTTGATGGTGGATGATCCCTGCGCGATGTTCATAGATCGCGTAATCATTCCATCTTCACTCTGGTTCCGTGTCGCATGACAACTTCACTCAAGTCACCTCGGCACCAGCACAATGGAAACGATTGCTCGTGGTTACGTTTACTGACCAGGCATGGACGGCCAAATTGAGAATTCGGTGGAACAATGCTCGAAGTGTCAGCAGGCTGCCAAACTGTCAACTTGCCTCATCAGGCAAGATTCCATACATTGGAAATCACTCACGGTCGCGCCTCCGCTTGGATTTCGCTAGTGCGATCGATGGGGTATCTTACCTCGTCTTGGTCAATCCATTTTCTTAGTGGTCAGAGAAAGTCACATTTTCGCCGATGATATCCGCCTCTAAGGTAATT